>JAECUM010025160.1:0-107338 GCA_016617855.1 Megalonaias nervosa | reverse complement strand
TTGTTCGTAAATAGTCTACAAGGAATCTGCTGGCAAACGAAATCCCAGAAAGGAAGTCAATAACCCGCACACCACACGATGTCAAAAATTCAAAGGAAACAGTACTTGTAATAAGTTTTGGTAATCCTCTAAAGTTTGAATAGTGTCACCGACTTCCTTCCACGAAATATATTGCAACGCTACTGATAAAGGTCGTAGCATGTCAGCAAGCTTTTTATACCCTCGTTTGGATTGGTGATAGAAATAGTGTCCTCCAAGAATCAGTAATCACAGGGTCGTGGCCAATAGCCTCGTTTATATTTGTGCCAGATGTAGTATCCTCCCAGAATCAGTCTTCGTTTACTTTGGAAAAGAGTTTTAAAAAGCAATGGATGAATCAGTTTGCATTTGCGTTTCGCTTGTATTTTGACAAACTCTTTTGGAAAATGCGTTCTCTCAGCTCTTGAGGTAGATTCTGAATGTGCTCTTTTAAACTAGGCATCACAGCAATATCTTTCTTTTGGCGGTAATAGATGTACTTTTTGCACAGAAGCGCTTACACTTCAGTGCCAAATCAAACGTGTTTAGGCACTAACTCACACACCACACATCGCACAGAAAAAGTTTCCTCTTGAGGCAATACTAGTTCTTGTAAACATTTGTTGTAATCCTCTATCTCTTTCTTTGGAATTTTCCGTAGTATTGACACTTTGTAAGTAGAATGTGTAGCATCCAAAGTCTTCTGAATTTCGGGTAGTTTGTCAATGTCTGACCATTTGAACGTTTTCAAAAGAATAAATCCTCTTGTAGCATTCAGGTACCAGTGGTTCACACATCGGCGACCTAACGGATGCAATTGTTGTTTGCGTTCCACTTGTATTTTGCTGAACTCTTTGTAAATGTTCTCCTGTAAAGTATCCATGAAGATATTACTAGTGTTCCACTAAGTAAGGTAGTGACAATGCGGAGATCATCGAGCATGTTCCAGGTGGGTTACCTGGTTAGTCTTTCTGTTCCCACTCGTGAAGTGAAACACCGCAACTAAAACACTTGACTTTATCTCCTTCTCCCAAATAGATAAATCCAGCTCTGACTAATTCTTCTGGTGTTGGTCCTCCCAAATATTTTGGCCACTTACCTTTGAAGGTTTGGAATGGACCTTCAAAGTTGCAGTATCCAGACAAACGCACAGGGAACGAATATTCTTCTTTCACAGGTTCGTTTCGATGTGGTGACGGTGAAACCCGAAGTTGTTTGCTCAGGCATGGATGACATCCATAGGGTGGTAGCTGCAAGGTATCACGTTGAGGATGAAAACCAGTCAAGAGATGAGGTGTACTGTAACGAGTGGTATCGCTTTAGCATCTGTAGGGTTTTACACGCACAGCACCACTTTCTATGGTAGATGTAGTAGTAATAGCGAAGTTCCCATGTCGTGCTGAATCGCCGATGTCGCAGTGTACGTCATCGCTTCAATTGCAAGGCACAGTACCGCACTCGACTTTTTCATAATTGAACTTGAACCTCTTGCTGGCTTCTGTCAGTGGGAATGGATTGATCTTTCTAGCTTGGCGTTTGTAGTCACAATGAAGTATCGGTTTTTTACGTTTTCCCACTTATATACTTGCCAATATCGGCGTGTTCGTACGGTAAAGTAAAGTGGTTGGGAAGGCGCTTCCAGTACACGATTTGACACAGTTTTTCCAAGGGTTGACTGACGATTTGGTGAGTGGAAAAACGTACAATTTTGTGCGGTTCGTAGGTGGTCACTCTAAAATCTCGATCCTCTCCAGACTGCAAAGCTTCTTTGAACACACCAAAGTTCACTACTTGACTCATGCAATGATTCAGCGTCTACCCTTTCACTTTGTGCTCCGTGTGCACTTCTCCTCGTTTGTCCCGGTATTCGTGTCCGTAATTTTTAGGACCGCCGCAAGCAAAACTTAGAATCTTTTTTTCGGGGTGCTCGTACGTCCAGGCTCCTAAACGGTCTCCTTCAATGTCAGGGTGAGGATGATCAAGGTGATGTATGTAGATGCAACTGTCCGAGTCAAAATTCACAACGCGATCTCCTGACTTCGTACAATTTTAAGCGAGCATGTGCTGTCACGTAGGCTGCAATAATGACATATCCAAATTCGTCGGCCTGTGCAAACTCTAGTTCTTCTTCGTAATTCACCAGGATTAGATCTTGGCGAACGACGCCCACGTGTTTCATTTATTTTGATTTGTTGTGAATCATCTGGAAATAGCGGGTGGGTTCAGTTAAATACTCCGTCTTGGGTAAACACGGTCGTTGTGCCATTTGTCCCCCACAAGCAATTCAACATGACTTTGGCAAACGATCGTCTTCCTTCGTTTTTCTTGACGTGGTCTAAGGTGATGCCCTCCTTGGATAAGTATTCCTCTTTGAATTTCTCTGGGTCTTCGGGAGTTTGACCTGGTGTAGCAAAGAGATGAGGTGTACTGTAACGAGTGGCATCGCTTTAGCATCTGTAGGGTTTTACACGCACAGCATCACTTTCTATGGTAGATGGCTAGTTTGAGTTTCAAAAATGCATCCACGTAGCACGAGAAAATGCCTTTCTGAGTGTCGTGGCTTTTTTGGTACTGTTCTGTCTTGGGAATGTGGTAAATTTCATACACTTCTAATAGTTGGTATCCCAGTTTTAGAGCTCGAACAATTCCACGATGACCCACGTTCCTGTAAATGTGCATTTTTCCTGAGTGTGATGACAAGGTTGCTCTTGGTTACAAGTTTCCACACAGGTTTTCCATGACAATGGTAAGGTAAGACGGGATGGTACAAGTCGGTGGGAAGCAAGACTTTGCATTTGATCAGTCCTTCGTATCGCGGGTGACCTGCTGAAAAGTGACAATATTTGTACACGTAAGGATACAGCGAACACACGTCCGTGTTTAATTTGTTCTCTTTTCTCTTCGTCCTCGTGGTACAGCAAGCACGTAGCATTTGTTCGTCCTCCAAACAAATGATCATGTGGGTCGAGTAGTAAACCAGCTAGTAACTTTCCACGATACGTTTAAACTCGGAATCGGTTTTCAAACGTCGGTCGTAGTCGTGTTCCCTTAATTCCACGACTCGGTATCCTCGCTGTTCTAACTTCAAGTGGTGCTGACAAGTGTCCTCGTACAAACCTTCCATGGTACGTCCACGCCGTTACTGCGAGTCATTCCTTTCAAAGTGGATTCTGCCGTGACTAATAACGGGAAAGGTGGAAACACCTATCAATTTCACTGCGATTTCAATTTCACTGCGAAGAGACCC
Organism: Megalonaias nervosa; assembly: GCA_016617855.1. Lineage (NCBI taxonomy): Eukaryota > Metazoa > Mollusca > Bivalvia > Unionida > Unionidae > Megalonaias > Megalonaias nervosa. The sequence continues at coordinate 104,073 of JAECUM010025160.1, read as the reverse complement.
ATCTGGATGTTTGCTTGGTATGCAGACCTGACACGATGAACAGGTTTGACAACCTTGATGAGCACAATGAGGGATTTAGCGGCCGTCGAAGCAAAATTGCATCCGCCAACAGTTTAGAACTGATGGATCGCCTACATTTGGACATGTGGTTGCAAGACAAGTATTTGCTGAACTGAGTGGATGTTCGCCTATGACTGAATCAAAGCAATACCGCTTTTCATTTGTTGCCGGAAAATGCTGCCAATTACAAAACCATCATCCAAGACTCCACGTGCGACGTGTGGAAGTGTTACCTAAAGAGGGAAGCGACAACAGTCACACTTTGAGCAGCACGACAGCCAAGTATCTGATACGACGAGTGGAAGTGAAAACGTTCATTCCCACTGGACAGTGATCCATGATCTAAGATCATCCATTCCAAGAACAGTTACCTAAACGTTTAATCCTCGGAATGGTCAGGAATTCAACCTTCAACGGAACCCCCACTGAAAATCCTTTCAGTTTTGAACACGTCCACGTGTCCAATATCGACGCAGAATTCTACAATACGATATAAATCAACAGCTTGAGAGAAGTGATTCTAGACTATTATAAGCTATGGAAGACTATTATCCCTCTTTGGACTGTGGAGCCTCTTTGGAGATGGGGAACGAGGATGTCTTTGACGCAGAACCAAAACACAAAGACGAAGAGGACATCACGATGTCGAGATGGCCAAAACAAGTCCCCTGTTTTGCGAAGCACCTGGCTGAAGATAAATTACAGCACTGACCCAGAAACATTGTATCGGATGTCAAAATGATCATCCCAGTCAAATTCAACTAGATGAATGCCTGATGATGAGCCAAGAAAAGAGGTGGAAGAATATCTGGATGACGCTTGGGGTCTCATCTCGGTAGAAGTAGTGTTGCATCAGTGGTATAAAGACCTACGTGACTATTCCTCCCCTCCATTGACTTCTGTGGAGATTAGACGCATCGAATCTCTCTTTCCACAGAGGACAGAGACGAAGCGAAGCGACATTTACTCCACAGAGAGTTTTGAAGGAAAAAGTTAGGATTGAATTGATGACTTATCATTATCTGTGACAGAAAAAACGCAGATACCTGGGAATTTCATTACCTTTTAAAAACAGTTCGTACACCGCTTCTTGCAATCCTGTCGTGTGCGCTAAAGATGAACATCCTCATCGCAAACCTAAAGACAATAAACACTGACAACAGGAACCCATGTAGTAGCCGTCTACTTTTCCAACGATCACAGTGTGGAGTATTTTGATTTTTATGGATTACTGTCTTTGGAGGACATCAACGACTTTATGAGAAGAAGATGCAAAGATGATTCGATTCAATAATGTGAAATTAAAAGGAACAGATTCCAGGGTGTGTGGATAATATTGTGTGAATTTTCTTCATTAACGCAGTCTTGGATGTCCCTTGGAATATTTAGTGACTTACTTTGATCGTGACTATTCTAGAAACGATGATAAAATAGAAAGATTGTTTTGAGAACATTATGGTGATCTCTTGTCTTTAGCTTGGAAATGTACTGTACATCAATGGCCAAATGACATAAATCAATGGAAGTAGAGCTTGACTTCACAACGTTGTCACCCTTGTAAATAAGTTCCTGTTTGAAATTTTTTTTAACTTTGCTGATTTTGTATTAAGTTTGTTTGTATGTTTGTTGTGAATAAAAAATGTTGTATTATTTGAAAATGGGTGTATGTTCTTTTTAAAAAGAATGGATATTGTATGAATATGTGCCCTTTCACTTCTATCTATCCCTCTGGGTTATGTTAGCCATAGAGTTCCTACAAAATCGCAGTGATGTTTTCCATCGCGTTCGCGCTTGAGACATATAAATCTATGCGGTCGCCAGTCTGGCCATTAGGCAGTGCAGACAATATTAAGATGAGAATGTGTGTTACAATTCGACTCATCAAATGTCCCGTGGGGCTTTAATAACCCCGGAGTCGGACAAAACTAAAAAGCATACGATGTATGCATTAAAGCGTACGGGAGTGTGGCACAATTTCCCTCCCGTACGAGAAACTAAATATCCAGCGGTGCTGGAACTAACTAGACGCACATGTCCGAATAGACGAAAGCGTCTTTAATTGAAAAGAACAAACGAACAGTCTGGCCACAGTCGCACTGAACACATCAGCTATGTATACAAGCAGAAACGCCAATAATAGCGAAGCGCCATTTAGATTGACAGCTGCCGATATCATACCAGCGCCATCACTTAGGGCCATTAGGGCTCTGGGTAAAGCTCTAGCCACGGGCTGAAGTTTATGAACTGTTGGGAAAAGGACAACACTTCTGTTAACATGGGATGATATTTGTGTGCCAACCAACCAGAACGAAGGAATTGGGTCATGGGAACAGGAAAGGACGAGGAAAAACTAGGAACGGAAAAAGAGGAGGAAGGAATCCAGGAAAAGGGCCACCGACCACTCAGTGTCCGCTGAAGCTAAACCAGTCACTATACAGGATCCCATCATCCGCCTCACTCAAATCCTAAAATTGATGAAAAGTACCTCGCCCACCTTGACAAATTCACGGCAGAAAACAACATCGGAGGCTGAAATACAAACTGTAATCAGCATTCCTATTCAACTAATTGTCACTAGCAATGAAGTTTCTACTCCTGTTGAACAGGAACAGGAATCTAATGAAGACCAAGAAGAGGATACAGTGGTTGTTGAAGAACAAGCACAAGAGGAAGAAGAGGAGGACGACTCGGATGAACAAAGATTAGTGGATCTAGGACTTCAAGACGACCTAGAGGATTCCATGAAGGACAGCAACTTTATAAATTCAGTAAAATACCTAGCTTGGACATCTTTAAAGGCCCGCAAACATAGACTACAACAAAGGCATTTTGGAGTCCAAATACTCAGGAACTACTACCAAAGGGCTTTTGAACAACACCCACTGTCTACCCTAGTGGAGGCTGCTGAAGAATTAACAATAATCCATGGGTTCGATGCATTCTCGGACCATCAGTATGAGGAATCCAAAAGTGCAGTAAAATGTACGAAAGAATATATCACACGCCAAACCTTCAATCTGCCGCCCTAACAGCGCTTTTAAGGGCTAATTACTATCCAAATGCCTCGTTATTTAAGGGTTTTCAATTTGGCTTGGAATCCAATTCGACTTAACTAATTAACACGAATCTGATCCTTTGGTAGCCGTTCAAAATTTTACCTTTATGAGACAAATATTTAATGAAAAATTTATTTATAGGCTAATAAAGACTAATGAATATTAGGGTAATATTAGGACCTAAAATATACGCTCAGTACTCAAAATTTCCAAATTCTATTAAGAGTAGGAAATTTTTTAACCATATTCTGCGTGACTCTAATTACGATTGTAGCTTACATAAAATTGACAATAGGATCTACCCTATATTTAGATAACTGGGTGTAATTAGACATTTAATTTACTGGCGTTTCAGGAACGTGATAGTACTCCATTGCCACAACATTTTTGTTGGTTTGAATGGTAGTGTGTGTGTGTGTGTTTGTGTGTCATTTTTCCCTCACAAAAAAACAGCTCTCCCTACTCTAGTGTGTTTGTATGTAAGGGTTTAGAGGTGTGTCGATAAACACTTCGTTGCCTTCCCTGTGTGTTTGATAGGTTTGTTGTATGGTTCTATGCTTTTGTTGTAGTATAGTGTGTTTGTAAGTAAAACGTCTGCGAAGTCTATGTTTTGAATGTGGTGTGGTGCGTTTATTGTTAGTGTCTGTGATGGGGTGTTTACCTTCACCTCCGTGTTACGTGCATATAAGGCGTGCATTCGTTAGTGTGGCTACCCTTTGTTGACGTGTCAACATCCAAAATGATAAGCGAAAGGAGCATAAAAAAATGCGAGAGATTCAGGAGTGTCTAAGCCGTGTCAGACCACTGATGGAGGAACTAGTCCTTATTGCACTGAAAGAGACAGAAAAAGCTGGAGAGGAGAAGAAGACGACGGAAGAAAAGATACTTCCTCACCTCATGATGGGACCGGACTGTACTCTGGCTCCCATAGTCAGGATACAGCAGATACCACAACATCAGTCACAATTTATCATCCTATCATATTTGGCAGCAAGCACAATCACCACAAGATTGGCAAGCCCATCGCCTACGAACGGGGGAAAGAGCCCTCAGACGGAGGAATGGGATAATGAAGCCACCCATTTTTCATCTGCACTCCCAACTTTGACAGTGGTCTGGGAGAATGATTGGAGTAGAGTAGAAGATGTGTGTGTGGTGCTCGTCCTGGGAGGTGTGTACACTAGGTGTAATGGAGTAGAAACAAAACGGTTGTTATCAGGGCCAATCATATTTCTAGAAAGGAGAGTGACTACTCAATTGCCGATTGTATTTTTGTTTGTATGTTACTCTGTGTGTGTGTTTTCCAAAGAAAAAAAACATCTCCCTACCCTATTGATTGTGTGTCTGTGATTGTGTGTGTGTATATGTAAGGGTTTAGTTGTGTGACTATAAACACTTACTAACTTTGCTTGTGTGATAGTGTGCGTGTGTGTTTGGTATGATTGGTGACTGTATGTCATTTTTTTGTGAATATCTTTAAAGAAATGGCTCCTAGACTTCAATATGTGTTGGTATGGAGTATAGTGTTTTTTGTTTGTAAAAGTGTATTGGTTTGTAAAAAGTTGAAAAGAGACTTTCTTTTGGGTACGCATTACTATCTCTTTTGGATGATTTGTATGCGATGTATAGTTTGTGTGAAGGGATGTTTCCCTTCACGTCGGCGCTTCAGACACATAAAGCGAAGCGTTGGTTAGCCGTACTGTTCATCGTCTATCAGAGAAGGATGGCGACATGTGACCTCAACACATCTGAAACCTTGCAAGAAGCAATCAAATCTACAGTGAATGTAGATCAACTGCTGGAGCAATTGGAGGCTCGATAGTATAGTCTTAGTCGAGTCAGAATGGAAGTAACTTCCGTAAAGAGAGCAAGGAAACTGATCTACGATATCCTCAAGGAGGAAACTGAGAAGACCAAGGTTATATTGGATAAGGAGAGAAAAGAAAAGGAGAATTAGAACAAAAATTGGAGGAGAGAAAGTAAATAATGAAACCCAACGGCCCTTTCCGGGTCACTCCACTGCCTCGAAAAGATTTATTCCATTGCCAAAACTTTTTTTGTCTTTATGTTGTATAGGTATTTGTTTGTTTGTATATGTTTTATTTGTTTGTGTATGTATGTGCATGTATGCCTATGTTTGTTCCTATAAAAATATTTCACCAGCCTACAGTAGCACGTATTCAGGTCAACTCGAACACTGTTACTAAGTGACCACCCGATTGAGGTCAGCCACTTGCAACATTGTTGTCATTTTTCCCTAGTGTCCAATACCGCGACGTCACCCCTGTTCCATTCCTATTGACCCTATACTACACTACAATGTTAAATTCCCCTTGACCCAATAATGTTTTGACCCTATAAATTGGCTTGAATCTATATTCAATATGGAAGTCCCGTAGACCCCCAATCGTCCCAATATGCTGCTAAAATCATACTGCAAATAGTATTATTGTGGTTGCAGCTATGCGTGCATTTTTCAGATCAATAGATGGTGGGAACGAAATTAATAAAATATTTACAATTGCTCAACAAGATTTTAGTTCTTTTTATGTACTGACTTTTTCAAAGCAACAATATAGATTTCTATCAATGATTGTCTATATTACTGTGAACATTCTGTGTATTACAATGAAGCAACCTCTATGTGGCAAGTACATCATCTAAGTAAGCTGCTTGCAACATGTCTTAGGAAGCTAATTCTAAAGTTGCTTTGAAACGAGTGTGCATGCGGCCTATTCTGCATCTCCGAACCTGTTGGAAGCAAATAGTAATACTATGTGGGAAATATTCATTTCCACTTCTTGGTTCCTCATTCCAATAATATACTGACAAAGTGACATCCTTCCAAAAACTATTTTTGACGAGCTTGTTAAATTCTTTCCCTTTCACTAAATTCCAAATATCCTTTTGATTTATAAATATTGCAACATTAGCTACATTTGGGCGCAATCCATTTTTATTTTGAAGCAATCTTTTTAGCATGTTTCTTAAAATAAATGAATACGTGTGAATCATATTCTGCCCCACCTCCTTCGGAGGAGGTACGAGGATGCTTTGTTAAATCTATCAACTTTACCGCATCATATAATGCCAATTTCCACATGTCTCCTAATGTTCGAAATTTACCATTGCGACTAAGGGAAACAATAGTGTCATAATGGGCGTTAGGGGCTAGCTGACCGACCCCTGTTCCTAGACCCTAAACCTCTTCTAGTTCCTATGACCTTTTTCCCACTGAGAATTGCTTTAAATAAGAGTGCATCTCTATTTCTAACCCACGTGTGAGGTTCTATCGTCCATGGATGCCAAAACCGTTTCGCGTTTGCGTGGGCTCATCGCAGAGTTCCGCGACGACCTTTGATCGTTCGTTGCCGCGTACTTGAAGGTCCCTTAGCGTGTGAGGATTTCGTACATGGACAGCAAAACCTCTTCGCTTTCGCGTGCAGCCCCAGTATTCGTTTATTGTTTATTAGATATACTACCCCTATTCAATATTGTGGCTGCAGTGCTGTGAAATTTCAGATACCGACAGCTTGATATACGCCAGCCACCTCAGGTTTGCTAGATTTGTACTGAATGTAAAGTAATTAGCTGTTTTGGCCTCGCATCTACGCACGGAATCGTCGGAGGTTTTCCATTCGCAAAATTCGCTTCCATCGCTGGCACCTCGGAAACGTTGAAGTGCAAAACCACCCTATAGATTATCAACGACTTCACGTTGCAGCGCAAGCCCTCACGAATCATTATCCAAATGATATCGAAGCGTTACTATGTGTGGGACCCAATAAGTTCCAGGCCCTGTTGTCCAGGTAAACGTTGACGGTTTCCCACGTGCAGGGAATCATGCCTCCAAGTCTATTCCGCAAAACGACCTCTCGAAAATGTTTGACTGATTTTGTCATCACGAGTGCATCAAAACTGGTCAAAGAACACCCGAGAAGCTTTGCTTTCGTGGCCGTCAACGGCGAGGCCACATCCGAGGACCTTAGATCGAGAGCATTTTTCTCCGAGCCCGCCCGGATAATTTAAGACCTTTTCCTTTTAATACGACGCTATGCGTCTACCAACTGCCTTTTCCAAATCCATCCTGGATGCGGTTCCGACTGCCCATAACGCAGTAGCTTTTGTAAATGTGGGTGCATCGAACGCGAACAGTGCTGCAATTTCAGCGTGGAATGGAACTATTTTGGAAATATCGGACGCTTCGACCTCGCAACACACGGGATTGGATGCATCTTTGAACTGAATTATCGTTTACGCATTACTGGTTTTGTCTAATACATTTTCAACGATCCAACGACTCGAGTTTCAACTTGCTGAGCGATCAGTGCAACGCATGAGGTCAGGCCCACGAGTACGTTTGGCGATTCTGCGAACAATTCCCAGATGACATCGTCAAGGCCATTTCCGTTATATGTCACCCAAACCGGTTTTCTCGCGTTGATAACACGAATGGGTGTTACACATAGCGTACGACCGTCATTTTATTCAAAATCAGGTCTATCTCTAATGTACAGGTGTATAGCCATCGTCTTCCCACGGAAGTCCAACGCATGCCCGTCCTAGTCAACAAGGGAAAAAAGGAGCGTCAAGCGGGGATTGACAATAGGAATTTTATAATAACATTTCTTCTTTTTTTACATCATTTCTACCCATTTTGTTTTATTTTGTATCCTCTGCAATTTCTTGTAATTTTTTAGTATTTACCAGCCGTTGCAATATAGCTCTTTATTACACCGATTCTGGCATCAGGGATTGACTCTTGTTAGAATGAGTCACTCGATTGTTGCACGTTGTTGTCGCATCGAACGATAATATCCCATTTATTTTATTTTTTTTTTTTTTTTTGCCAGTATAGTCAAGATTCACTTTCATCAACTATTAATTGTTGGATTTCTTTCTCTTCTGCGACTTGTTCCGTCCTTCTTTCTATTAAATTCGTTGTTTAATTTCATATCTTTTCCCAATCATGGTTAATTTGAGATACTGAAATTCACTTTTGCCTGTACCTCGGTATCCCTCATTGCATTTATTGCGACCGACCACCCCCACCAGCTCTCTCTCTCTCTCTCTCTCTCTCTCTCTCTCTCTCTCTCTCTCTCTCTCTCTCTCTCTCTCTTTTAGGGATAAAGACCAAATGCAACTGGGACGGCCATGACCTGTAGCACACGAACATGAATTATGGCTCTGCCAAGCCATGTGTTGAATATGAAATGGTCAATTCAATGATTTTGTGTATCCAGCACCTATATGTGTAAAACAACTGTAGCTTGTAAAGCCAAATGACTGCAGCGGATTCCAGTTATCAAAATCACAACAAATGCGAACTTTGTATAAAACCTATGAATTAGACATTATGATTATTCATCCATACAACCAGGGTGAACACTTTGGATTTTCCACTTTCTTCGCAAATAATAAGGTACAACAAATATACCGATAAACCATCAAACCTCTCTCTCTCTCTCTCTCTCTCTCTCTCTCTCTCTCTCTCTCTCTCTCTCTCTCTCTCTCTCTCTCAGTATTTGATCCACTGCTTTTTTATTTGACTTTTAGCTGACAACTAAATCACTAGTTCATGATATTCTTTTTTTACTCCTGATGTTTACATGGCAAGGACATACTCGCACTGCTGCATCCACCATCTACATGGTCGAGTGTGAATATTTTGACACGTACATTTAACTTAAATATCTCGTTACCGTTAATAAAAAACAAAGAGTCGAAGATTTCAGACATGACACAAATCATCACACTAAATAAGTTTGAGGTAAGTGACATTGCGGTGTAAGAAATACCTGCAAAAGGTTAAATTGGTTTAGAAGTGAAATGGTCTATGGATCTGGGATGTTTTGGATGTTTTTGTTTTTAAATAAATGAGTAGTCTAGAAATGTTCTTGCACGAGATTAAATTGTTTGGGGTTTTTTATTTCAAAAGGTTAAAGTAGTTTAGGACTGTGTATCTACTTTTGTATCCTCTGCTTATGTACTCTTATGTACTCTTACGTAGCAAATCATTACATAAACCCCGGAAACAGAAAACCGTAAACGAAGATTTTTCAAATGAACCCATGTGGCAAAAAAACTCACAAAAAACGCGTTAAAATAGAAACTCGCTTCACTATTATATTGTTTCTGTTTGAACTGAAAAATTAACTTTATGGAATAAATATGTTGCATTTAATGCCGAATTTTCAATAGACGTATATTAGTTTCATGCATTTATATACTAATACCAAAAATAACTGTCCGGCCTGACGAAATAATAACTCATTGAAATTTCCATGATTTCATTATTGTAATAATAATAATAATAATAATAATAATAATAATAATAACAACAACAACAACTGTAATAATAATAATAATAATTTTATTTCATGAGGAAAATACATTTTGTTCTAGACGAATGAATCAATCTTTCACGTAGTCCAAATGTAACAGAATATTAAAACTTTAAATGCAATGAATATGTACAAAGATAAATCTACTTACAATATTATAGACAGTTCTTATATAAATAGGTATCATTCAATAGGAATTGAAGGGTCTTTGTGATATGTAAGTAATTACGGTAGACATGGCAAATTCAATATACAAGGAGAGAGCCTGGTTAGGACAGATTCTATGCGGGATAATAAGCAAAGTAGTAAAGAGTTAGAATACGATTTTAAAAGTACGACACTGACATTGATCCAAAGGAATCTGTTCGGTCCATTCCCGTCGTCAGAAATTTATCTTCTCCTTTTCTCAGCGTTTTATGTTTTAATTTGGCCACCAGTATTTTATCGAAACGTTGACATGTGAAATCAACTTATATTACATCCTAATATTGAAATAAGAGACAAAATACTGTTTTCATTGATGTTACATTTGGCCCAAGGTTTAATAAGCCGTTACAGGCCGATAGGAAACCACAACAAAGGTACGCAAGCAAGTCAATTATTTTATTTTCTCGTCAAATTCTTCGTCCAAGAATTTAGAAATTTATAGTTACTGAATTTTGAATATAATGGTATTTCCATTTGTTAACTTGGGGAGTTCAGTTAGTACCATAAATATTCAAGAAAACCATGGTTATCACATTATCTGGCTGATTGGAATGGAGGGATTAGGATGTGATCTTATGCATAAATACTTAAGACAATTTTGGGGAAAGGGAATGGGGTGTGGCAAGGAGTCGGTGCCCCCACCCCCACCCCCCAAAAAAGACAGGCTCAAAACAACTGGAACATTTGCGTAAGTTTCATTTGTAGCTAAAAGTTAGAATTGTAGGAGCTTGTCCTGGAAACGCTGATAATGTAGGTATCTACCACCAGCCCCGCCATATCTTCCTGGATCCTCCTGCATTGTATGAACTATTGTTGCAGAATAGTTGACTTTTCTCTTTGACCGAGTATGAATGGCCCGAGTCTCAAAGACAGTCTTTAAAATTAAATGAAAAAATATTAATTACAAAATAGGTCTGCAGATAATAGCTAAATATTGTGTTCCTAATACCATCCCTAAGGTTTATAACTTGAATGAGTATACACGCATTGTCAAAACAAAAGGCGCAAGATGGATTTTGCAAAACTAAATTTCATCTATTACATTTCAAGGTTGTTAATTACACGCAGTAATTCCGGTGCATTATTTCCTCAACGTAATTTTCGTCGGCTGCTTGACTTATTTAGTAGCGAGTGCATAGGAATACGATTTAAGAAAAATCAATAGTGTTTACTGCGAGAAATAAAATTTCTATTAATTCTTCAAGGAAGAATACGTCAAAAAGCGTGCAACAAAGAAAGAAATAAAAATAAAATTGTTTAATAGGAAACGTAATTACCTAAAGATAACATGCAGACAAATATTTATGACAAATAAAAATGTGACACCAAAACTGTAATACACTCAAATATATGATAGCAACTTTAATGTGCAGTGCATTCTTTGCGTGGCACTGCTGTCAAACTTGGCTGCACACACACTCGTTCTGGATACGCTCTTAGCATAGGGTATAATCCATACATCAAATTATGAGAAAAGGGTTTATCTTAAATTCCCGTTTATGCGTGTAGTTAGTCATCAGACGGTCAAATCATGGTAAAAATAAATAAATAAATTAGATATAAAATCACACTAGCACACGTCATTATTAAAAACTGTTTTGCGACTGTCAGTTCATCTTTAAAGTACGTCATACTGTTATATATTTATGACCAATATATCAGATTCAAACACTGTTAGTCTTGGGTGCAACAACAATACTGTCCCGCAGGTTAGTTTTATTTTCACGACCGCAGTTATTGTTAGATTTATCCTTTGTATTGGTATATCGAGTAAAATCAAACTGACGAGATGACCGTTTTTGCTAGCCAATGATCGTTGATCCACTTTGTTCTCCATTTATACGTAACGAAGTGGATCGAAAACCCTTGACTGGCGAAAACAAACGAGATCATGTAAAATTATGTACTTCAGTTCTGTTTAATGTGCAATATACGATTATGTCCTTCCCTTCCACCTGGACGGCCCATGCCTTTCAGAGTTGTCTCCCTTTGCACGCAGTTATATTGACATGCACAAAATGCGAAGCCAGTCTCACCATATACTTTTTACTTGAAAAAGGAACCCTTGAAAAATAGCAAAATATGTCTAAATAAATTCTGCCATAGGGAAAAATCTATGTAGTTCAATTACTAAAACGTCAGACCGAAACGCACCATATCGGTACCACAAAATAATGGAGCATTTTCACCAGATCCCCGTATGGCAAGCTAATGGAGCCATGCGAGAATCTGATTGAAGCAGACAATATTATTTTTAAATGGGTGCAGCGCATGATGTGTAAAAATGACGGATTTTGTTTTGGGTGTAATTAATTGAAAGATGGCGTTTAATAAGTATCTGCTCTCTCAGGATCACAGGAAGTTTGACGCAAGCTGCTCTCCAGTCATGTGAGTAAACAACGCCACTACCATTGGTAAGTTTTTCTAGCAATGCGATGGAAAAGGTTGAGGTTGGTCCGACTGTCTTGTCAGGGAAAGACAGACTTTGGTAGAAAAACCTCGAGATATATCCGATTGATGGCTTTAAAGTTTACTTGTGATGTTCTGGCAACACAAAGTACGTTACTTAAAGTTGTTTCAAACGGTATCGCAAATGGTACCTGCTGATGGCTTCAATAATAGAAAAAGAAGGTCCTTTACACGAGCTTTAATAACAATTTCATACCGCTCTGTTACCAGTTAACGTTGAAAATATATAGTTCATTCATTCTCAAAGGATCAAGGCCTTTAAACAGGTTTTAATTGCAGAGGTGCACAGGTTCCAACCTCCAAGCTGATTTCTGGTCAGAAACTATTATAATAACTTGTCTTCAGTAACTCTTATGCTTTTAGAAACAGTTTTCTTTTTAAAGAATGATTTCAAATTACGACACTGACGATAATAGCAGGTGATCATTCAATAAAAGTCACCCCTGCAGTCATATCAACATCCGGCCACTCTCATCGCATGCTGAAAATTAACATGACAAAAGCCTTGAACTTTCAGCTGTGCATTTAATGCATAGAGTCTGTGTTAGTGAGGAATAGAACGGTTTCATTATAGACGCCAACGCTTAAAGACGGTAGCGAATCCATGGAAGACGACATAACGTTCTGGAAGATCGTTTTCTGAGATTGGCACATACAGTGAAAAACGCTGTTATACGTGGCACAGGAACAAATATACCACGGTAAACGATATATATATATATATATATATATATATATATATATATATATATATATATATATATGTATTACGTTTTGTAGTCTACCTAAGGCCAACTGTTTCCGTTCGCTTTTAAAACTGTAAAATGTCAAAGACCTGGATTGGAACATCATCACAAGATACATGTATATCTCACGGCAAGCAGGTTGCCTCGATTAATCTTCTCCGACATGCAGAAAGGCACATCAGGACTATATTATATCCCCAAGCCGGTAGTTAATTTCGGCCCTGGTAAAAAAAATAAAAAAAATTTACACTTTTGTTTAAGACTCTGTAATATGGAGGGAGATTACCGCCATAATTCTATGCATTTTAATTCTATGCATGTATTTTCTATCATTATATGGTGTATATTATATGCTGCATTATTCTATCTGTATTTACTATTAGTTCTATGCCATATATTCTAATTTGTATTTTGCATTTTCTATCTGTGTAGGATGCACATTCTGGATGGCGCCTTTACATCTGCTAATATTTAACAGTGAGTATTTAGTAGTGAGTTTGTTAGGCATGATGTTACAATATTGCAGTTTCATGTCTTCAGATTCCAAGAGAGTGATTCTATGTGCATTTTTAATATTACACAAGTTAACATTCTTAATTTCGTCTTTCCAGCTCTAAATTTTGTCTTTGCAATTGACGGATTTCATTTTACAGCACACTATTAAGTATTACACAGGTAAAACGTTCACATACTTAAAGTTACAATTTTGGCTGTTAGCATGACGCAAGATGCAATAGATTAACGTCCCATTATGACAGCAGGAGGCGGTGTGACAAAGAATGTAAGGAATTTATCCGCTTTATTGGCTACACACTCTAATCATGGATGACTAAACTACATTGCCGACCTGCAGTGTCTCGACAGGCACATAGTATTTCCTTCTTTTAGATTTTTACTTCCTTCTTTCAGATTGTTTAAATTTTTTTATTTTTAAATGATTTTATTTCTACAGGTGAAGAATTGAGAAGAAACCATTCTTCACCGTGCATCAGTAATTCCAGCATAATCTCCAGTTTTAAAAGTTCAACACTCTTCCCAATCCTCCACGTTCTCTCTCTCTCTCTCTCTCTCTCTCTCTCTCTCTCTCTCTCTCACACGATCACTGAGATCTCATCTCTGTCTGCGTGAGTTAGTTTTGGGCTCGGCCAACGTGGGTATGTAAGAAAGATTGCCAGTAGCTTCCACTGGGTCGTTGGTTCTTCCCGAGTTCTTCCTCCATCGGATATACTCACAGCCATTTTGGCATATAACCTATCATATGCTGAAAAATGGGCCACAACAACAAGATATTGTGGCCTCGATTTGCACGTGTGTGACATCTGGGGCATATATTAATAAGTTAGGCCATTGCTGAAATAAACAGTCAGTATGACAGCAGTGCCGATAAAATGCATTTGACGCATTGTTTGATCAGTAAGGTATGATTTTATTTCTATTAGCTTGAGCTTGCCTTTCAACACGGTCATTCAACTTCCTGTACCCATAATACTCTACATCATCCAGTTCAAACCAAACAATTGGTGGAATTCCCGTGGGAATTGACTTGATTACGTCATTAACTTGACAAAAGAACATCATGTCATAGATTTTTTTTTTTAAATCTGAAAAAGAACATTTCGAAAATATTTATGACACGAAAATGTTTAATTAGTTCATGAAACAAAATGAACACATAGCAATGTTCATATAGTTTTCATTATTTGTTCACCGCTGTAAAAACTAAATAATAACTATATGCAGCGCTGAGTTTTTTTTATTACAGGTCCTGTGCTTCTTTTCTTTAAACTAACTATTGTATCTCTCTCTCTCTCTCTCTCTCTCTCTCTCTCTCTCTCTCTCTCTCTCAGTTTCACATGTAATGCTGATCATTAAGTGAAACAGCAAGTTCACGTAAATTTACCATCTGGTATAATAATTTCTTACCAGTAAAAGTTTATTAACACTAGCATATAAACTTTATTAGAAATTAATTTTGGAACGCGTTCGCTTACAAATAATCAAAGATGAATGTACTTATTATAAATTATAAAATTATATTTTTCGTAACTTTGGGTAAATTTTTCAACCACTAAATTCCACACGTTTTGGAGGAATCACGGTAAGTCATTTGGGAGAGAGTCGAAATCGCAATCCAAGGGTCGCGGGTCAGCTGCCTCAATGTCTCCTTAGAAGAGAGAGTTTTATCTCTCATTCTGTCCAGCATAATACAGCCAGTGAAGTGCTGAAAATTCCGTTAAAAGTCAACCACTAACAACAATCACCTCTGCAAACACAAGCTAAACACCGAATTGTGTTGAAATCGCCACGAAATTACGTTCGTTTTTTGTAATAAAAGCTCTTACGTTAATATATTCTTTTAAAGTTATACAAGATATTTGACTCCATTCAAAGTTTTTACTTTATTGTTTGATCCATAGAGAACAAGGATCACCAATCAGAACGACATCTTATGTTGGAGATAATTCAGTTCACAACGTTTTTATTTTAGGTAAAACGTCAACTGTTATTCTCTTCCTCGTCACATTAAATAATAAATAACAAATTAAAAATATGTTCATGTTACTTGAAATACTCAGGAATTACCTATGCATCATTTTCACAAATGGAACATGTTAATAAATAATACAAACAATTATATTATTGATGTTGAATATTCCACGTATACAGGGACGCCCAAGATAAGATGGCAGGACACCGTCAAAAGTTATCATTTCATAGAGAAGGAAGTTCGTTGATTTTAGCTTGACCACACTAACATGATAAACTTCCACTTAAGTCTCCTGGCTAGACATGGAGGGCATTATACAATTGCAGTCTCTTAGCTAGACATGGGCGGCATTTATACAATTGCAGTCTCTTGGCTAGACATGGACGGCATTGTACAATAGCAGTCACCTGGCTAGTCATGGACGGCATTGTACAATGGCAGTCTCTTGGCTAGACATGGAGGGCATTATACAATGGCAGTCTCTTGGCTAGACATGGAGGGCATTATATAATGGCAGTCTCTTGGCTAGACATGGAGGGCATTGTACAATGGTAGTCTCTTGGCTAGACATGGAGGGCATTATACAATGGCAATATCATTTTTTTTTTGTGAGATTGTTGTGAACATATGTTTTCGAGTATGAGAACATCATCATTTCTGCCAAGCAAACACTTCGTCCTCTGTAAACCATATGCCATCATATCGTGTGTGGGCACTGGAAATGTCAACAAGTTTCATGTATTTGTAGAAGTAAACTATGCTACAGAAAACAAGAATGTTAAAGCCGCATTCCATCCCAATAACAACTGAAGCTATCATTTGCTGTCGATTTTGGGTTAAACGTCATTTCTCAGCACAGGATACACTATACATGGCTGCCAGTATAATTCGTGAGGGAAGAACTCGGGTAAACCCTGGTAAGAACCACCGACCCACCTGAAGCTATTGGCAGCTTTCTCACGTACCCACGTTGGCCTTGAAGCTACTACAGCGAGCACGTTATTTAAAACTCTTAACCATGTAACACCATACACCACTCAGATCGCGTTCAGCTTATTCATTCTTTGTGCACACAAAAGAATAGCATTGATTATAGTCGCATGGAGGTTTGAAAAGAGGCTCAATTTCTCCATATCGTAAGAAACGAAATATATACGTAATGATTGTTAAGGTTTTGGATTGGGTCTCATATGCTGTTTTCATTTTTTTAAAAAAAAGGCTAAACAGGTTTAATTCGGCCACAAATCTCCAGTTAGTGATATTAAGACAGTGAGAGCCCATTCTCTACTCTTGATTTTGCTGTGTACAGTTGTATGTGCTACGTTAACATTTTCGTCGGTTTGTTTACACGTGTGTGCCAAACAGTCTGCAAATCACCTTGTCATCCACGAATCAAGGGATGGCGGGGGGTGGGTGGTGTCTAACCTGTAACAATATAACACAAGGGAAGACACGAGTCCGCACCCCTCGGTAGTTCCAACCCTGCTAGTTTATCCTAATTGCGTCTGCTCATTTCCAGCTTCAGCCAGTCGTAATCAAGAATAGTTCAATTTTCAAAACAGCTCGACACACTTCGTTCAGTTTGTGACATATTGGAGAAAATGTAATAATTGTTCGCCGATTTTGACGTCTGGACAAGTGATGACCCCGGCAGTGCCGTTTGCATTCGGACAATCTTGGATTTCACCATTGACCGAAAGGTAAGATCCGAACAACCTCGAGTCCGCAATAAATATCGTTAATGTACATTGTGATGCGTTTTAATTTTGGTGGCAAAAACAAACATTGATTTTGGTAAATTTGGTGCTGATTGCTGGTTACATTGTCGCATAGTGCATTGTTAACTCCTGAAAAATACTTAATGTTTGAAACACATGGCAATATTTATTGTAATCACTTAAACAGTTATATATTTATAATATTAATTATATTCCGAACATTCTCACTCATATATAACATATTGAACATATTTTAACATTTTGATAATTAGCATTATCTACGCTACTATGCTTATTTTACCATGGCACAATAAAATTATCCATTTATTTCCTTGCTATCGTCTGCTTGTATTAAGCGCTGAACTACAGACTCGGGGTTGTTCGGATCTTACCTTTTACACACACACACACACACACACACACACACACACACACACACATATATATATATATATGTGTGTGTGTGTGTGTGTGTGTGTGTGTGTGTGTGTGTGCAAAGAGACTGCTCCACTGGCAGGTTAATGTTTCTTCAATGACTGAATTTTACAAATGCATACGCAATTGGACAAAAGTTTTAAAAGAACTGACAATACTTAAATAATACAGAACTCGTAAAGGTTTCTGATTAACCTTTAAAAATGTCCAACACATATATGTTCTTGTAACAAGATGAGTATACGAAAATATCCCCCAACAAAACAAATAAATGGCAAAAGTTTATATTGATTAAAACCCAATATATCACATAAATATTTTTAAACATCTTTCTTTTCAAGCATTTGGTGCATTAATAGAATATCCAAAACTTTTATTTATCAATTATCAAGAATAACCTTCTAATACATTCGTCTTCACAACATGAGGATTTCTACCATACATGTATGTGTTTCATTTAATAAATACCCACTGCGTTAAAAATACACGCCCACTTGTTTTGATGCGAATAAGCGTTCCACGATAGCTTTGGATTTACAGAATAGAGCAAGACGGAGTATTAGGGCTTTCCCAACGTGGCTGGAACACAGACAGTAAAGCGTCATTGATAACTTTACGCATGCGTTTGGGCATGCACGGTGAGCACTCGATGTAACACGAAGCACCAAGTTCCTTTGATGATTTCGTTGCATCCGAATAAGAAACTGGATATTGACACTTTGCCTGTAGTTGTCTGTTAACTTTGTCGTCTTGCCTTAAGTCAGCCTTTGTGCCAACTACAATGAAAGGAACGTCTCCCATATATCGACGTATTTCCGGTACCCACTTCCGTTCCACATTTTTGAAAGACTCGGGGTTAACTACAGAAAAGCAGACGACAAATACATCCGTTCCTGGGTAAATGCATCTGTTATTTTCGGCACTCCTCCTCTGAAATGATTGAATTCGTATAACTACTTTAAAACATATATAGCATCGACTCAAATGCTCAGTGACAATTTTTCTTTGTATACATTTGACTTATTCACTCATAAAGTAAATAAATCTAATCGGGTTATTTACTCTGAGAGTCATGAGATCAAATAAATACACCGATAAAACAAGCTAATCAATGTCCTATTTTCAACTGACACGATGACACAATTTATACAAATACCATGATTTTAGCCAGCAGACACGTGCTCGTGTTATGAAACTCTTCATACGGCGCCAGTTTACAGCCAAAAAAGTCAAAATAAGAGTTTATGAGAGTTCCGTTGCAAAAAAAAGTCAAAACAAATTATTATTATAAACGGTTTCACGGATAAAAAATAAATTCAGAGGTTAAATGGCTCTCACTTTCCAGAAATATCTCCTCGTACATCTATGTTCCATACAACTTAAGTGGAAGTTTTCAGAGTCTGGAGTATTTTGATTGCCCTAACTAAAAATTAACAGCTAATGTTTATAACTGTCAACATGACTTATTTTTAATGGTGTACTAAACTTGATGTTAAACAGAACAGTAGTAATATGTACATTTATCCATTAGAAACATTGCAAGTTGCGAGACATGTATAGGAGGAAGCAATTCATTTCCTGTGATTTACAAAATTGAAAACAGTAACAGATGAAACAATGCAGAAAACGATACTCTTTTAGGTCCAAGCGACAGCGCAAGCTCCCTCAATTAAATTCTCTAACGTGAAATTGATGGAGCAATTACGTACTTCTTGGTTACGGAGCTTAGTGTTGGAATGAAATTGTTGAAAATTCTGAGAATACATTTAATCTGGGTAGGCAAATTTGCATCTGTAGGTACCGATAACGATACCAAAAGTAAAGTACTGCATTTGTGATGTATAAAAATGCACGGTTACAGCCACGTGACTATTTAAAACCAGTGTGTGTGTGTGTGTGTAATTTGGATTTTAACGTAGCTTTTGAACAATTTTTCGGTCGTATCGCTGCCATGTCTGCAGTGTGGGAATTTAAAGTGATGCCTAGCACTGGGGCATCATGCCGCAGACATGTAGCATGATGTCCCGCACTGTCATATTATCCTGACACCAGGCCGACCGTCCCAACACTAACCTCTTAATGCTGAGCGCCTAGCAAGCAGCTGTTAGTACCATTTTTTGTATGACTCGGCCCGGGTTCGAACCCGCGACATCCCGCATCCGAGGCGGACACTCTAACCACTAGACCACCGGAGCGGTCTAAAACCAGTGACATGACAGTACACATACAACATTTATACACACTGAAATTTCGTGTGTGTGTGTGTGTGTGTGTGTGTGTGTGTAAAGTAATCGCCTATTTATTAATGGCTACCATTTTTTCCCCAGACATTTTGTAGCGAAAGCATTTAATCGCAACCATGAGGTGCGTTGTTATTATTGTTTTTAGAGAACCCCAGTTTAAAAAAAAAAATGATTAAATTGACCAAATTTGTTTAACTGAATGTCGCAAATACATACCGTGGCGCGTCCTGAAACTGGCTAATGTGATTCCTCTGCTATGGTGTGCTGAAACGCTTTAAATTTGAGAATTGACAGAAATATAAGAAGTCTGAAAATAACACGATAACAGTGGCCTAACATATCCTTTACACTTATGGTGGTGGAATAGTTTATGCTTCTTCCATATGCGCCTTCCCCTGTCCGTGACCGCAATTCGCGTATATATATATATATATATATATATATATATATATATATATATATATATATATATATATATACCACCACCACCAGAAAGCCTGAATAAAAATGATACGTCACAAATTTTTCCATATCATTATGTTGTTTTAAATCTATTATATTTCCTCATAAATCTTCGTACGTGCACGCGCATACACCAGGTTAAACAGTTACATTAGAATATATATTCATTTTTAAAAATACATATTTATCAGGGCACTTGTGTTCATAAAAATTAAAGTACATATTTAGCTGTTACTATCCATTTCATTTAAAAGTAACAAGAAATTTAATTTAGAAAATTATCAGATATTAACTCACGGAGGGATTCTAAAATCTGAGAAAATATCCATAACCGAAAGTTAGACCTAAATGCCCAAGTAACTGAAAAATCACCCATTTGTCACAAACTATATATACTTACGTTTATCTTGATTTTTTGTTTCCTTTTCTTAAAAGAACAGATAAACTTTTGGGAAATCAATTCACCAAATATTGTGTTAAGTGGTACACTGTAAATATAAAATGCTTGTGCAAAAATACCTGATATTTACGGCGAATGAATATGAATGCAGTTTCTACAGGATCGAGCACTGGGCGATATCAGTACCGTAATGGCTGAATATCATTTGCCATAAATATGGTCGTACCCATTGAACCGTACTAAAAAGGTGAGATACATACAGGTCGTGCTGAATTGGCAAGGTAATTTAGATTATTAAACGCATGTCGAATTGGCAAGGCAATTTAGATTATTACACGCATGTCGAATTGGCAAGGTAATTAGATCATTACACGCTTATCGATGTTGGGATTTCGAGATTGAGCTGTAAATATCGCTGATTTAAGTGGGCAGTTGGTAACAAATACCTGATACATGTTTGAATTTCCTCATACAATTGACTACCAATGAGAATTTCACCCCTCTTCGTGATAGGGAGAATCTCGGGTGGTCTTACTTTTAGCACAAACGTACGCCTCTACTTGGAGTCGCTTTAACAATATGTGTTTAGAATACAGTTTGATTTGCATGTCTGTGGCCTCTTGTTAGATCCCAGGTTCCGATGTGTGCAAAAATAAGTGGTCGTTCATGAAGAGTAGGTAGACTCAACGGTTTTTTTTACTGATCTGGACAGAGTTCGTCTTGTAGGTTATTGCAACATGTTTAATTGAAACTTGAACCGTCGAATAATTAAACGACTGCATTCGTGAAGATCTCATTTCAGAGAGACAGACAGACATACAGAGAGAGACAGAGAGATTAAATTACCTCGTCTAGGGTATCAATCAACTGCAAGCTGTACTGTTTTCCTGAGAGACAAATACATCCTGAAATGAAATACTATATAATTTGTTTTAAACAAATAATAAATAAATTGAATTAAATCATATCTGATGTTCTTGCCTAATCTGCACATTTTCATCATTTTTGTATCATACCTTGCACGCGCTATTTAGTTTCCACGCATCTCAGATATGTTTGTCTATATTCCTTTTCAGACTTAATGAGAATCGTTTCAATCAGTCTCCATTATTAATGATTCTAATTTTTCAGACGTCTACTCCCACCCCGTTTAAATTAACACCTTACCCCCACCACACGTGTCAAACCTGCGTTTTATAATGTATATCAGCTTGGTTTTTTCCTTATTTATTCTGTATATTAATTTGTACCCATTCATATATTTCTTAACGAACAGAGAATAATTGCAGTACACATTTAGCGGTGCTGCTGAAGCATTGTGCATCTTTATTAAAATGACAGAATGTTTTTATTTCAAAGTACTTGGTATGTATAGATCAATTATTCTTACAGCTTTTTAAATACAGATGTCAAACGGCTACAAGATTTCGAGTGTTTTATAACTGAGTGAATGCTCATTTACTTCAGATTTCTGAGTACAACCTCCTCTTAAAATATCCCTCTTTGATCAAGGCACTGTTTTGTCGCAAAATGTATCATAAAATCTTACAGATATGTTTTTAGCATTAGTGAGATGTGACAAACTATGGAAGGGGATTACCGCCATAATTCTATGCGTTTATTTTATCATCTTCCTTGATGCATTATTGTAAATGGTTGCTTGTAAGTGCTACTTTCATAATTATATCCACGTATATTGTATTCTTCATTGATGCAGACTGTACATGGCAGTTTGCAAGTGCTACTTTCCTTCTGCATTATTGTCAATGGCTGCTTGCAAGTGTTATATTCATAATTCGTCATTAATTTTCTATTCTTCATTGATACAAGCTGTAAATGGCTGCTTTCAAGTGAATAGATCTACTTTCCTTCTGCGTCATCGTATCGTATCTTGCAATTTGCCAACTACTGAATTTGATTCTTTAGTTTGTCGTATGGCAAATGCTGAGTTTTAATATTCTATTTATAAACTTGCTATATCACAAGTTACACAGATTGCACCTTCTAAAATCACGATTGTAATGTAGCATCAAGCACGTTGCGAGTTAGCATCACGGAAGTTAGCATAAAATAATGCCTCATTATGACAACAGATGGCGCTGTGACACGTCAATTTCTTACAATACGACTACTCCCCTGACCCCTGACCCTAGCAACAAGAGGTTATACCGCCTTACGGCAAGTTTGGGCGTCTTATTTAAAATATCATTCGAATTATGTTACCGCATTACAGTCAGCTGGTTTCTCAGAGTATTAATATTCGGAAGAGAGGTGGCCTGCAAGAGGCACAAAATAAATTAAATGTATCCAATTGTATACAATTAGATGTATTTACACAATGTTATATTTCCGCTGACCCTTCCCACCCCATTTTTATTTGGACATTTTGTGGGTGTAATTTACCGCTACCGCACAGTGGCAGAATAGGGTAGCCGCTTACAAGCAAGGTTTAAGGTCCTAATGTGTTTGTATATTCTCATTCACAATGTTATCAATTTAGAACATGTTTATTATTTTAGAGTGCAGTGTAAATTCTGCTTTTTGTATCAGTAAAGACCTCAAAAGGTTTGAGCAAATTGCAGATAATTGCACATCAAGGCCATACTGTCTCTTTCTTGTTTATTCACGAGAGAAAGAGAGGGGGGAGGGGGAGTACATTACAGAGATGAAGATTCTGTTTATTCTCTAATCCCCTATGAAATTAACGTTTATTGTTAACTTAAAGTTTACAGTGGCAGTTATATAGTTATATATATATATATATATATATATATATATATATATATATATATATATATATATATATATATATAACAAGAAGTAAGGTAAATACTTATTTATACAGAATTCTTATATATGTATGGCATTTTGTGATTATGCAATAGCCAGGATACATGTATACAATTATATTGAATCAGACCATAAAAAAGACAGTGATCAGTAAAATCCTGCCTTGTATAATTATCGAGTAAGATCAGGAGATTTTTTCCCATGTTGGTAATTATCACCAATTGAAAGACCCCATCATTACCCTAAAACAGCAAAAGACTGTCCCAAAACACCTTCAACTACCTAGGATACATGTAGGCAATTAAATAAAATCAAACCAAATAAAAAGTCAGTGATCAGTAAAATTCTACCCTGTATAATTATCGAGTAAGATCAGTCGAGTTTTTTCTCTTGTTGATGCTTGCTGAAGGAAAGACCCAAAGACTGTCCTAAAACACGCTCATCGACCCAGGATACATGTATACAATTACAATAACTTAATGAAATATGCAGTTTTGGCGCATTCTCTCTCTCTCTCTCTCTCTCTCTCTCTCTGATCATAGATAATTCACTAAACTACTTTTATATTGCAAATAGCACCATACCTAATAAGTCGAAATCGTGCGTCACTACATTTATATTTCAAAAATTCTTTTAAAGTTTTTTATTTTAATCTTTAATGTGACAAAGAAGAAGAACCTAAGGGTGCTATATTTATATTTTTTAAATTCTTGAAGCAATTTATTATTTTTTAATTGGTTGATAAATGTAAGAATTACAATAAATAAAAGTAAAATGTCCTGTAGCATTATGTATTTTGTCTCCGATTATTTACACTTTTAGAGAAAAAGTTTTAAAGGATGCAAACCAGTTTTGAGGCTGTTTTTTTTTTAATAATAAATACATTCAAATGTTGAGGTACTGTACACTAACAATGCAAATTAAGTATTTTGGAAAACAATCGTACACTAAATCTAATACTTCTCATCACAAGTAAACATTTTTATCATGATACGAACGTGATTTTCCACAATTTGATTATTTCGTCTTTTGCGACAAAATATGTTCCAAACTAAAGACTGTGATAAGAATAAGAAAACCTTAAAGATTACTTAATTTTTTAATGTAATTTTACCTATAAACTTTTTTTTATGTGCTATTGATGTTGCTCTGAAATATATTATTTTCGCGGAGCTTATGTACCACAGGAAAAGATAGACGGCTTCGAGGTGCGTCAAAATGGGTGACGTATAATACAATCCATACAACCAGGGGTCGTCTGATGAAAGCTCGTTAAGAAGAGTACGCTGAAATATATATCATTGTCATTTCTGATCCTTACTTTGCTAAAATAACTAATGTTTCCAAAGAAATGAGAGATATCACTAAGAAGTAGATTTCTTAAACAGTGAAAGTAAATACTTAAGTGCATCAAAACAAGGGTTGAAGAAGATGACTACCCTGCTGTAGTGTATGCGTTTTTGTTTACGTAAGGTGCTATATACATCACTTAGATCTTCGAGAAAGCACATGGTTTTAGAGAACGATTAAAACTTCGTTGCTAACGTACACCTTAAAAAAGGGGACTAAAAGAGTGACAATGTTTATTGACACAAAATGATTGCCGTAAAGCTCTGTGGGGAGCATTCATTATTTCTGGTAACGAAAAGACTTTAGAAATTTAGAGCGCCGTCTGTTGTCATAATATCATGCTAATCTCTAGTATGCCATTATGACAACAGATGGCGACACGAGTTGGACAACAAAGACGATACTGATAAAATTGGTATTTACATTGTTTCAAGGCCATATCTATATGAAAACAGCAGTTGGAATGATGCAATTATAATATAGCAAGTTTATAAACAGAATATACAAAACTTGTAATAACTGACATAGCGTTTGCCATACGACAAACTACAGAATCACTTCAGTAGTTGGCAAACTGCAAGATGTACTGACGCAGAAGGAAAGTAGATCTAAGCACTTGAAAGCAGCCATTTACAGCTTGCATCACTGAAGAATAGAAAATTCATGACTAGAATTATGAATGTAGCACTTGCAAGCAGCCATTGATAATAATGCAGAAGGAAAGCAGCACTTGCAAACTGCTACGTACAGTTTGCATCGATAAAGAATACAATATACACGTACAGAATTATGAAAGTAGCACTTGCAAGCAGCCATTTGCAATAATGCATCAAGGAAGATTAGAAAATACACGCATAGAATTATGGCGGTAATCCCCCTTCATAACAAACAACGTCCCTGACCGAGCCTAGCTGTCTGCTTTATATTTAAAAGCAGACAGCTAGGCTCGGTCAGGGACATTACGTTCTGCAGATATTGTTCTTGACCTTTGGTACACAATTTCACTCCGCAGCATCAGCTATTATGTCACTCAGGAATACAACAAATATAAAAAAGCGCATACATGTATCTATTTATGGGAATCTTTTCGAGGTCAATCCACCGTGCAAAAATGGGTGCACGTTGCACTCGAGTCAGTACGCTGATTTCAGTCCATGTCTCGCATGCGAGAACAAACGAAATATAGGCATCAGTACATCAGCGTTGTTGGTGTCCTCGGCACCGGCATCATGCAAGCTTAAATTTTCTTTTTCTTTTCTTTACAAGCTGAATTCATTCCGAAATGAACATCCTTTTGTTTGCTATTACCAGAGTAATTCACCCAGATCATTGTTTGGTTGGTTATGTTGGTTTAACGCCATTTTTGCAGCACGATAGGCCACACAAGAGCCACACAACTACGTGCAATATCAATTGCTCAGTTTATCACTTAATACAAAGGAATGCCTGATAGTACAAGTTACAATTGTGTGCAATATCAGTTGCTCAGTTTATCACTTAATACGAGGGAATGCCTGATAGTACAAGTTACAATTGTGCGCTGCACTAATTTTTACTTCATTTTCGCAGCCGAGACATCGCATAGCGTGGAACACTTCTCATTTGCAGTTTTGTTTAAATTATTGAACGGAATTTCCTTTTGCAGCAGGCATGAAGACATCTATAACCAATATGTAAGACATTACAAATGAAAGTATTAAAAATCTAACTTCTTGCATTTGCTTCGACTAAGGAGATATTTACAAAGAAAATATTGTTTTGTTGTACTTTCGAAATAAAACGGAGTAATGTTTCTAAAGTAGATACTGCTCTCCAAACCATACTCATATGGAAAATACTAATGAGATAGGGTTGGTGGGTGTGGTGGTTGGAGGAGTTAAAACGTATGAATGTTTTTTTAACATTACTCCAAGGGCTCTCAAAAAGCAAAAGTATTTGTGTTTCTGAAAAAGATATGGAGAGAACTTCAAAAGTCAAATGAGTATGAAACAAGACCAGCTCCCAAATGAAATAAATAAAAAATAAAAAAATTAACAAATCTTCAATTGCAGTGTTGTCAACACTTTATGAAAGCTTGGCTAATTAAGAATCTGCTTTTCGTGTGTTTTACAATTTTGTAATTATTAACAGATTTCATAATTTTATCTGACCTATGTAAGAATAAATTGTTGTTCACTTAGAATTCCATATCAAAATTCATTAAAATAGGTAAGTAGTCCCTTTTAACTCTTTTTTATGATACTCTCTCTCTCTCTGACAAACACACAATAAAATACAAAAACAACGAAACATTATTGACTAACCATCCCCCAGCCCCTTTTCTCTCATACATTAAACACAGAAAAAGAAAAATATCCGTTAAGAACTGTCTGTATTATGATTAAAGTCCACTCACATTAAATATGTGTGTACTTAATGCTACTGATCAATCTGCATTTATCCATGCTGTAGTTTAATTAATTCCAGGTCCAAAAACTGTACTATCGAGACAGCATTCCAATTAGACTTTCAGTTAGTAATGTTATCGTCCTCCTGTACGATATGTTTAAGTCACTATATGGACAAAATGTGCGATAAGTTTTGAAGTCGGTTCGTAACACCCACACCCACCCACAGAGTTTCAAAGCACTTTCCGCTCAATTTGAGGTTCACGTGCAGCATATCATAAGTAATATCTATATGTCTTGATTTATTTCTTAGGAATCCGGAATGACTGCATATTTACAGAAGAGTTAAGGTCTATTGGTAACGCGAACAGACTTCGTAGGGTGGGTGGGTGTGGAATAGCCAGATAGCATACCCAGAACATACTAAGTGCAAAGTACTACAATATTTACTTTAAAACAAATGTTCCTCGAGAGGATTGACGCTCTAATGGACGAAACGAATTTCCAGGAATTCAAGATAAGCCCATTTCTTCTTTTTACCCGCTGAGTGTTGAAATCATTTCTGATATTCTTCAGCAATAACAAGATTTTAAATACGCTGCTGTTGTGAATATATTGGACGTAAGTCTGGCACTTATTTCATTTTCGACAATGCAGGCATCACTAGAAGTCTTCTAGATCAGCATCATTATGATTTATGACTTGCTAGACATCAAATGAAGTCTTCCCAGTAAAAACATCATGTCATTATGACTTGCTAGACATCAAATGAAGTCTTTCCAGTAAAAACATCATGTCATTATGACTTTCCATTCATGAGGAGTAGTGATAACATGATCTTCAAGATGGCCAATGTGGCAACTATACTGAGTTCACATGGGCACAATTTTTATTTGGGGTCATCTAGACATTATAAGAAGTCTCTCAGTGAAAACCTCGTGTTGATACGGCCTTCCATTCAGGAGGAGTAGCGATAGCAACATTTTCAAGATGGCAACTGTGTAGCGGCCATATTGGCTGTCATATCAGCACCATTTTATTTAAGAACAACTGGACATCATAAGTAGTCTTTTGGTGAAAACCCATGACTTTCTGGAATTGTGATAGAAATACTTTTTCATATGGCTGCTGTGATGGTCATATTGGTCGTCAGAATGGTACTACTTTCATTTAGGAGCAACTAGACATCATAAGAAGTCTTTAAGTAAAGACCCATGTCTTTACATGCCACCCCATCCACGTTTGTGTATTTGCCATAAAAATATTTTGGACATCAAATCTGAATGATTTTCATCTAGAACCAATTAGACGTAATTAGAAGTCTTTTAGTTTAAACTCCTCGTTGACATGACCATCCACTCAGGAGGAGCAGCGGTAAAAAGATTTTCAAGATAGACACTTTGGCGGCCATCTAGGACGTTCCAGCAGTACTATTTTCATTTCTGACCAATTAGACCATGGGATGCATATGTATGTGACATTTCACAGCAATTATCCGAATTAGTTTAAACATAGCGATAACAGACTTGTGCTAATGGACATACGAATGATGTGTGTGTGTGTGTGTGTGTGTGTGTGTGTGATTTGGATTTTTAACGTAGCTTTGACAATTTTCAGTCATATCGCTACGATGTCTGCAGTGTGACAGTTTATAGTGATGTCTAGCACTGGGGCATCATGCCACAGACACGTAGCATGATATCCCACCCAGTCACATTATCCTGACACCAGGCCGACCAGTCCTAACACTAACCTCTTAATAAGAGAGCTAAGCGAGGCAGCTGTTAGTACCATTTTTATGTCTTTGGTATGACTCGGCCGGGGATCGAACCCACGACCTCCCGCATCCAAGGCGGACGCTCTAACCACTAGGCCACCGGAATGATTGACGAAAGACCATCCCATAAGATCTTCTAGACTATGACCAGTAAAGCTAACAAGCTGTCAATGGATTGTGCAGGTATAATCTATTTTAAGAAAATATATTTATCAGTATTAATATAGGTAAGTTAATATTGTCGAGCGATAGCTCTGTAATTATCGTGTTGGATAAAGACAATAAACAAGATCAGCGAATGTTTGATTTTGCATATACATAGGGCCTTACGTACACCACGTGGCAAACATCATAATGCAGTGTAATGGAGACGCCAT
Organism: Megalonaias nervosa; assembly: GCA_016617855.1. Classification (NCBI taxonomy): domain Eukaryota; kingdom Metazoa; phylum Mollusca; class Bivalvia; order Unionida; family Unionidae; genus Megalonaias; species Megalonaias nervosa. The sequence continues at coordinate 74,764 of JAECUM010025160.1, read as the reverse complement.
ATTGGTTTTCTTTCAGTTAAACCAGTCTCATGACTCACAGTCATATTACAATGCATAGCAGTATTTCAGTGGCAATCACGTTTCCGTATAGAAAGTAATGAACTGACTATGATAAAAATGTAATGCACAATTTATTCAACTTGAAGATTCAGTGCTTCTTCAAATTCGACACATTACAGTATCCCATGTCTTTGCAAATGACTAGACTGTAGCACGATACAGACAGACTGGCACAAAATCTCCATCTGTTTATAAAACACCTCAATATGTATATACAGTTGAAGTACATCGAAAAATAATTTTAAACGTTTCCCAACATGTGGCCTTATTGACACACCGTAGATTCCACTGTAGGAAAACTGGAGGCCATTCACATGTATACATGTGAAATTCACCGTCTCTGATCATGTTATGCTACACTCCGTTCATCTTCGCTAGCCACCATTCCAATAACTTTGAGGCGCCGTAGCAGACAAAAAGCTGGTCCAATCAGAACGTTGCCGTTGAAATTTAATGTCGTATGTTCAGAATTCCAATTTCACATGTTGTATCAAAAGTACTTATCCTTTTAAGTTCTATTTTCTAGGTCGAGATTTTTCATTGTGTCTGTTGAATTAAACGATTGTGGCTGAAAGTTATATTTTATATGCCGAGGTTTAATATTGTGTCGTTTGAATTGCACGGCGGTGGTTGAAATTTCAATGTCATACGTCGAGAATTCCTAATTTACGTATTGGTTGAAAGAGTTTATGTTGAAAGTTCCATTTCATATGTTGAGTATTTAGATTTCATCTGTTGAATTACACAGCACTGATTGAAAATTCGATGTCCAATGTCGAGTTTTTAGATTGTATCTTCTGGATTACACGGCCGTTGTTGAAATTTTAATGTCATATGTCGAGAGTTTCAATTTAACATGTTGAATTACATTGATCGTGCTGAAAGTTCCATTCGTATGTTGAGTTTTTAGATTGTATCTGTTGAATTACACAGTGGTGGTGGGACTTTTTATTGTGCTTGTTAGAATTGTTATTTTTATAGGGTGAAATGATGTGTTGGTGTTAAAAGTAACATTACACAATGTCCACTTTAACAATTCAAAATAATATCGAGTATTACGATACATCATTCGTGTATTCAATTTTGAGGCGCCATTACATTTCATGCACATTCAGTTTAAAAGTTAACGTTCACAGGTCGAGAATATACGATGAATTTCTTCGCTAGAGGTCGCTCTCGTGAACGGATCGCGTTATTTTTAAACAAGGAGGCTGCTTCTCTTTGCTGTGAAATTCAACAGATGAAATCTAAATACATGCCATATGAAATAAAACTTTCATCACAAACAGTTACATGCAACGTTTGAATTATGGATTCTCGACATCTGATATTGAAATTTCACCCATCGCTGTGTAATTCAAACTATACACTGTAAAACGTAGACATAGGAAATTGAACTTTAAACCACCACTGTATAATTCAACATATAATATCTAAACTTTCAATCTAGAAAATGGAACTTTAAGGACATGCAAGTTGATCCAAAACGTGATATTGGATTTCTCGACATACGACATTGAAATTTCAATTGCAAATTTCTCATTGGACCAGCTTTTGTCCGCTACGGCGCCTCATAAATAACCCTATCTACACCTTGGCTTTTCTGTGATTCGGGTCTGTGAACTTCATTGTATGCGGCGGCAAGCCACGGCATCCAATCAAAATTAAGTTGTTCAGATTTGAACTCTGTTCCTAAGTGACTCAAGGGGAGAGCACAACTTGAACGGACTGATAAATAAACAATTTTCCACTGCCGGTCCGTGTTTGCACAAATACCTTTCACTCAAATAGACCTGCAATGGCTTCCCTCTGGTACATAGTCATACTTTCGATGTTAAACTTACAAAGTGTCCTTTCTGGTCAATTGCCTCCACCGTTTTCGGCCGATGTACTATGCAAAAAGTTAGTGGTTAGTTGGCATAACATATTAAGGTAGGCAAAAAACATGAAATCCTAAAGCTGTCGCAAGGACAAAGCGCCAAGGTGTAGATAGGGTTATCGGAACCTTGGCTAGCGAAGATGCACTCCGTTAAGAATTTACTATTAGTGACAATCGTATAATCCAACCGAACTGACGAAACAGTTTTATTATAACGTATGGAATTTCTCAAATAATGTACCAGAAAAATTCTTAACTTTCATATAATTAACATCCTCTGTTGAACAACACTTTTTACCATGCACGAAATGCCTACATTTGCGGAAACACTTCCGACAATTACAATAGTTCTCATAGTTGCTAGTAAAATCAATATATGTATCGTTTATGAAGAAGTCTAACCCATATTTACGATATATCACGTAGTCGGTACACTTTACATATAGTTTGTGCAGTTTAATATTTTTGACATGACAATATATTAACATCGATCGGAACCTCACTCGGCCATTTCCGTCAGATCGTGAAATGACCTCGAAGTACTTGTAGGAATACACATTAATTTGATGTGTTTGGTGATTCGCCCGATCTGATTAAAATCAGATCTCCACTGTCCGACGTGAAGATCTTACAGCGTTGGCTTCGAGGTAAAGTTCTGGTGACCTCGGTCGGTGTCAGATTTTCACTTAGGACAGTGGAGATCTGATTTTAATGAGACTGGTGATTCGCCCCGGCGGAGTACACCACATATGTTATGACAAACTAAGTGACATCACACGATATTTTAATTGGACATTCTGTGTTGAAAAAGTATTTTGTCTGTGTCAAATGTTCTATTTATTCGAAAAGATAATTGCTGTTTGATTTAAAATTTGTAAACAAAAAGTCTACTTTAAAATGTTAATAGTTATCAAAGTGTGTCTGGGATTTTTTATGCGCAACAAATAAAAGGTGCATCATCTGAGTCAGATTGAACGAAATTATTTATTCTTCTTTCTCTCGAAAATATTTCCATTAAATTAAAAACTATGCTATAAACAGTTTTACATATCTTTCTTAATGATATTTACAGAACTATTTATGGTGAATCGACAGTGGACGAGCAAGTGGAATGTAAGCAGCACAGTAACAAAGTTCATATTACAATTGATACATGTTTCGGAATTTTCTTACCTATTAACAGTAAAGTCTTTGAGAAAGGTCACTTTGACATTTCCCTTATTTCATCTGTGAAACATAGAAGGGCATAGGTTTAAGGACCAGTGGAATTGACCCGGTAATCGTAACGGTATCTTGGTAGAGAGTACATTAGAGCTACCAGCCATAACCGCGGTAAAGAACTTCATGTCAAATAATTGATCTTCAAAAGGAAGTTGATTGCATCGTATTCTAGGCTGTCAAACTTTTATGAAAGACATGATTATCTTGGGGAAAATTTAGGAAAAGTTATTTACGATTGGTCAGTTCAAATTAAGGCGTACACTTTGGAAGTTATGGGAGTTTAAATATATCGACCTTAGTCAAAATTCTTTAGTCAGAAATTTGCCTTGTGAGAAGACAAAAAGGTCCGACTCCGGTGGAAAACCTGAGAATAGTGTTTTCTCTCGTTAACAAGTAAAGAGGCCAGATAGCTGTCTTGAAAGGAAAATACAGGTTATAGTGCTAGGACGCACGATTGTGTGGAAAAGAAACAGCATTAGGTACGCAATTTTAATTTCCATGTTATTTTCTATTTTATTTGTTTGGGTTTATGCAAATGTGTTTGATATGCTTATGATCCATGCTATGTGTCGTTTATTCAATTTTGTAGAAACCGGTTGATATGCTAGAGTTGTTATGCAATTTATTTCTTTAATTTTACAGTTATTAGCTCATTGATAGAATTGACTGATTGCATCTAATCCACATATTCAAATGTGTAGTATTTCATAAGGATTTATGATGTAATCCAAATATTCAAATATGTAGTATTTCGTAAGGATTAATGAATTAATCCAAATATTCAAATGTGTAGTATTTCATGTAGTTATATTAAGTAATTTCCTTTGTAGGATGGTACTGTTTATCGTGAGTTAATGACAATTGCATATTTATATATGATTTTGTAATGCTTAAATAATCTTGCAGGTTATTGGTTACTGTCAGCTAGAATTTAGTGAATCTTATGCAATAGTAATCGAGCATTTATCTTACTGAGTGGAACTGACTAGTTAGAGTAAGAAGACGTATAGTAGCGTATGCAGATATATAAGGCAGTATTGTTGTATACACCGCACGTGTTAATTTCTAGTCAATCGCTGCGTGGAGCTAGGGCGATGAACTGTTTAATTAAGGGTCAGACTTGGTATATTGCAATGGTGATTTGTAACAATAGATAACGATTGTACCTTACCTCAAATACAGTAAATTTGTAAGGACCGTTAATCGTAAAGGTCATCTTATGTCAGAATTTATGCACTGTGGATAGCTAATTATGCTTCTGAGTAACGTGAGAGAATTTATATATACGGATAGATGGTGATACATATAGAGCTTTAGTCGTAATCTTGTCATTTAAGGGAACAGCTTTCTACATCCGTCCCCGAGAACCCGATGAGGACAGTCCAAGAGGGAAGTCCGCAAATAGAGAGTTCTGAATAGAAGGGTAAGAGGAAGAACCAAGCATACACGCTAGACGTGGAATACACAAAGTCAATAGAGGAACGACGCCAGGTGATGCAAGTCAGGTATGGACATTGTACTCTTTTCACCACTCGTTACTATGATGAACGAATCCGTAATTGAACACTACTACTAAATTCCATTAATGTAAATCTGTTGGATTGAAATTGCAATTTTTAGTTTATGTATTAATTAAATTTACTTTATTTTATTGTTTAAGGGGGTCGTATTTGTTTATTTTCTTCTCAATAGTCTCGCTCAGTTCTCTGTTAATGTTCTATCTATCCACTCAACCTGGGCAATAACTTCGAGGGAGGTCATCCTCTATAAACGATCGCCAAATCAATTAACAGAGGGGCACACCCACACGACACCCCTTTACAGATACTTTAAAAAGAAGAATTTAGAGAGGCAATTTTATGTCACTGGTGGTCGACATAATCGCAAATATAGGCAAGTTTGTTTTTCAAGAGATGAGAGGTCAAAGAGCATTGTGGTGCTAATGTTAGGTGTCCACAAGTTGATAAAGATAAAGGGAAATCGATGAAGAGAAATTGACAGCATTGTTGAACGCCGGATATGGATTTGGCCTAATAGGAAGCGAGCTTCACGTGTTTCATCACGACAGTAAAAATGGTGTCTGGATGGCTAAAGAAATATAAACTTTGAGGGTCTGAAAGATTGTCATTGACATCTCTAGTCACTCTGCCCATAATATAGAAGAGAGTGGTTGCAGTCCTGTAACCTTGCATAAAGAAAGTCAAAAATTGGGACTGGCAAGCATTTGATGATGTATTTGCCATGGTTGCGATACGAAGTCTCAAAGAACACACACACACACACACACACACACACACACACACACACACACACGCACGCACGCACGCACGCACGCACGCACGCACGCGTGCGTGCGTGCGTGCGTGCGTGCGTGTGTGTGTGTGTGTGTGTGTGTGTGTGTGTACAGCATGTACAGAAAGATATGAACAGGGATTATTAAAATATTCCAAACTGTTCAGCTTGGGGATCATTATAATGTTTGTCACTCATATTATTCTCATTATAAATATTACCCACAGACATGTGTCAGTGTGTTTCTCATAAAATTCTGCTAATGGCCAGCACAAGCTTCCATACATTTTACCAGGCTCTACTTTCCAGATTACCACGACTGATTAAAATGGCTTTTATTTGCAAACATTATTTGCAAAAAACCCAGCATATGTTCAATTTCTCAAAGTTTTTAACAAAATACACTTTTTTGCCATTCAGTGCATTGTTGATAAGTGTCACTGACATTTTTGTTTCGTTGCATATAAACCCCATACCGATATACGCTGCTTCAAAAAGTCTCCAGACAAAAAGGTATGGCATTTTTTAAATTGTAGGTTATTTTTTCACAGATTCACTGCTAAGGGTTACAGGATACTTTATTGAAGGACACAGGTCATCACTATTACCAACATTTATAGCTATTTTCTTCACAATCAGAGTACCATCCCCCACCATCTGTAATGAATTTGTGCTCGCCAAAGAAGTTTATTTGATACGCACGATTAAGTTCCATTTCTTCGGGGTGGGGTGGGGAATGTACGCTTAGTCGAGAGGGTATGGGGTTTCGTGCCAGCAGGCAAGGTTATGTGTCCTGTAATTTGCTGATATGGGTTTGAGTCTGAGTAGTGAATACATTATAATTCTCTTTACTTGTACGACAAGATTCGTATAAATTTCGATGTCTACGTGTTTTCATTTAAATTCCAACTTATTTTTAACATACCGTTTAGTGTGACGAAAGACGCAATGCAGATACTTGTAGCAGGGTTTGATTGGATGATTACAACTGATTACATAATAGGAAAACAGTAAGCATAGCAAACATTACTATCGTTTCAGAATGATCGAAACGTTTGTCACTGCCTCGCTAAGAATGTACAAATATAAAATTTCTACAGCGATAGTGCATTCTCATGCTATAAAGTCCAATAGTGTGGGGACCAAAATGGCGGTAACAAAAGTCTTAAATTAGGAGAAAAAAAGGACCTTGAATATTCAGAAAAATACCTGCTGAAATATGTTAAAAATGGATATAGAAAACATAGGTGAAATATAAAACGGCAAATGAACTTTATTCGATTTATTCTACACCTCTGTCTTCTTCGAGAAGCGAGTTTTGGAATGAATAAAAAGGATTAAACAAGTATTAACTTTTCAAGCAAGATTTAATTTTAATGCACCTCAGTGTTAAATGAATTGTTTGATTTCCAAAAAATGAAACGATTTTAGTGTCAGGGTGAAAGAAAAGAAGTCAGACCGTTCTGTCACACTTGATAGAACTATTTACTTCCATTTCAAATTTTAAAATAGTAATTATCATACTGTTTGGAGGCTACGAAGCTACGCGACTGCCCGCTATGCTGCTCCGCTTCATACAAGTGTCCGCCCTACACCAAAAGCAAACTGTAATGACTATACCCTGTCCTACCTTTTGGAAACCATAACGACTCTTTATGTAAAGCGCCCCAGGAATTCTTATACTCTGTAATACTTTTTAGAGTGTAGTAAATAAACAAAGAATCATTGGTACCGAAATAAATGATCGACATATTCACTTATTACACGATTTGAAGTTTGTTTTTATAAATACATGTACAATAACATACTAAAAAGATTTTAAAAAGGATATAAAACATACGTACATTTATGCCTAATTAAACATAATTAATGTCCTTAACGGAAAAAGTTTTTGTTCTTTGTTTCAAAATATTTAGTCAAAATTTCACTTGTCACTGTTGTTATTATGGTACTATCATATACAAAGCTGTTACAGAACAAAATTTCAAATGCAGTAGAATTCAACACAATTGCAATACACTGCAAATGTTCTTCAAGACAATAAATGGACAAAATGCAAGAGTATGGAAGTCTAGGTAATTACTACATTGCAGTCATGGAATAGTTGATGGCATGATGTACAGTTTGTTCGCATGCCGCAGGCTCAACGGGTTTTGTGCAGTCTCAGAAATTCTGTATTTGTCACTATCCTTGTTATGTCCATGTTTTAGTTTGTAAATGATATAGCCGATAATAGCAATCAACAAAAGTTTGAAATAGTGATTCAAATAACACATTTTCATTGTCCTTTATTTGTTCGCTGTCATCCCCATTTGTTCCAGATTTTAATCTATTTCTTCAATGTCATTATCCCCAATCTCTTGTAACAGAATTAATTTTGTTCAAACTTTCTGCTATTCTGTCAAGCTTGCTAAAATGCTTAGTTTTTCTCTCTGAATCTTCATATCGTTTGCGAGAAGCTGCAGGCTTCCTTTTGTTATTTTGCTGTCTGTTTTTATTTTTTTTTTAGCAAGGCTTTCTTCGACCATTTTTTCAGTTCCAGCTGTTATTTTTTATCGAGCCTTTTCACTTTTCTGCTTGTAAAGCTAGAAATTTATTTCCGGCTTGTAAAGGAAATTCCGTGCTTTCAGCGCGTTTAATTTATCCATCTCGTTAGGCTCTGTGTTTCCAACGTAATGCGCTAGATTCCACGTATCCTTGTTGAATAATGACAGCATAAGGGCACTGGTTACGCATGCCACTTATTTAGTTAGAGAAAAAAGTAAATAACTGAAATAGGAACTTAAAGTTACTAACTATACAAGTCACTAACTGGCGCTAAAAAATAACTTTTCTTCAGAATAATTGGTCCTAATTTAATAACTATTAGTGAAGCTCTCTGTAAATAAACAGCATTCGTGAGGCAGCAGACAGCAATATCAATCATACAAAAACCATTATACGAAAACATAACATTAAGATGTAGAAAGTGCCATGATGCCATGAAAACAAAAGTTCGTATGATTTTGAGAAAAGGCATGATGGATGGGCAGGTGTAAGACATGTGCGAGTAAGCAAACGACTAAATAGAATAGAAGAAAAAGCTTGAATGCTGAAAGAAGACACAACTGCTCAGTGTAAATGCGGACGAACAAATACCGTCTGTACTCCTTTATAATACGGGTCAAACTGCAAACTGCAAAGACCCAGATCTGCCGGCGCATTATGCGCCAGCAGATGTGGATCTGTGCAGTTTATTAGTAGTAATCAGTAGAACAAACTACACAGACCCTGATCTGCAGGCGCATTATGCTACAGCAGAGCATGATCTTTAGTGCTTGCAGTTTGACTAGGCTTGTAAGCGAGTACAGACGGTAACATTTATTCATATATAATGTGACAATTTAAAGGAATGGGTCAAAGGTCAACAGATGACGATGGGCAGCTGATTAATAAATTGGATGGTTTCAAAAATTATTTGAAATGCTGAAGAACAAGATAATAGTTATATTTTTAGAAAGGTAAAAGTACCAGCTTACACGACTATATCAGCACTTACCAGCAAGTACAGGAAACACTTGTATCAAGCATGGGTTATTTTACCTAACACATATGACTATTTACTGAACATAAATAAGGGGGAAAAAAATCAACAATATATAAACTATTGTGTACCTTAAAGCAACAAAACCAAACGAAAGTACGTTATACACTACAGGAAGTTAAAGACTGAAACTAACAAAAATACACCGAGTGTTTCAAGTAAAAAGGACTATCGTTTTCGAGAACGACTTCTATATACTAATAAACAACTCCATATTCAAGAAACAGACTAAGAATTTTGGGAAAAGAACAACTGTTTTAAATGTGCCCAACTGAAAAAGAAATGTTCTTGATACCAAAGAGATTTTCATTCGTTATAAGACCATTAGCATATGATGATGTGGTTTTAGTTAGCCTGTGAAACAAAAACATAATCTTTGTAAACCAATTTACGGTGGTTGTACAGTGTTGAAACTATCGAATGGGGTTGATTGTGAATTTTACAACTGCGAGTTAAAAAATAAATAAATACGGTGACAGAATGCAACTTGTTATGACCGATACCGACTTATTGTGTGTCTATGATGAGAAAGAAAACAAACATTTTCTTTATAAATCGTGACAACAACAATAACAACAACAACAACTACCCCCCCCCACACACACACACGTCAACCCCTCCCCCCTAGAAACGTTACATTTGATGACCCTAGTGACTATTAACATATTCAGTATCCTGCAAATGAAGAAAACCCGCGTTTTTATAGACGTAGTAAACTGCATGCTTGTTTAAGAGTTACTGGAATATTTTAATCGAAATAATTGTAAAGCGGTATCATTGTATAACGACAGCTGACACCGATCCAGTTCTAATCGCTTCTTTTGTTAAAATACAACATGCAGTGCATACTGTTGACTTTGTCAATATTAAGGTTACAGAAAAAAATGTTTACAGTACCTGTATCAATAAATACAACTTCTGTGAAAATAAAGACAAGCCCGATAAAAGGAGAGACAAAAGGTTCTCATGTACCACACATCTACATTCTTATTATCACACACAATGACAGAAGAAGCAGTAACAACGGCCACAACAGAAACAAAAACAACAACGACAGCAGTAGTCCTACAATGCAATACCTGGGTAGCAGCAGCTATCACAAACAGCAACTGCAAGAATTCTATTCTATGTACAGTAATAATAATAATAATAATAATAATAATAATAATAATAATAATAATAACGATGATGATGGTGATGGTGGTGATGATGATGATGGCGATCAACCAACTGTGTACAAGAGGAATTTTTAAAGAAGAATACGGTGAAATAAAAAGTTGACAATTGAGCAAACATGATAAACACCCACCCACATACAAATAAAAAAGTATAAAGTAAAAAATAGTGGGGTTTTTTTTAAAAACAAAAGTTGGACAGAGAAAAGAAAGAAAATAAAGAAAAGAGTATAGATAACATTATTTTACTCACCCGCGTAGTTGTCGAAAACCGAGGGAACGTGCTGTGTGGGGAATTGGTCGGTGGCGTAGCTCATGAGGAGGCTGGTTTTTCCCACATTCTCATCCCCAATCACCACACATTTTATAAAGTTCGATCGCAAAACAACCATTTCTCATCTCCTACAACTTTATCCCACACATACAGTATGTCGTTGTAAACTGTCTTATGATCAATGGGAACTATCTAATAATTCTCTATAATATTGATATCGCTGGCGTAACTTTGTGCTCGGAACGTATCAACTAAGCTAGGAATGACGTCATTGTCACGATCACGTGACATGTTCGGCAAAACCCCTAGATTTCAATCTCGCTTATTTAGGGTGTATCCCGTATTTAGAGTATCAACAGCGCGTGCAATACTTCTATTAATTGCAACACTTATCGGCAGTCCCCTTGACTATCATCAGTACACAAAAGCTATGAAAATACAGGTAGGGACAAAAATTGATTTACCTTAGTAACATATGGGCCTCGTGTAACATAAACACGAACAACGCATTAGCTGACAGCAACGATATCAAACCCATATAGGCAGCTACTAACGAATAGTAAAAAGTAATATTTTCTTCTGAAACTAATATCTTACTGTCATCATGTATAAGTCATACTTTTGTTTAATGACACAACTCTCTCTGGTGGAGAGAGAGAGAGAGAGAGAGAGAGAGAGAGAGAGAGAGAGAGAGAGAGAGAGAGAGAATGTAAATTAATCTGAAGTGTAAAAAGTGATACGGACGATTGGATTTCATATATAATACACGTGTCAATAGAGTTTTTGGTATGAAACAGCAAGATCAATCAAAGGCACAGTAATTTTGCCCTAGGTGTGTCACTTTTTTCTCGATTTGTAGATACTATTGCGTTTAGTCATAGTAGTAGCCCGTCACTATCACTCCCTCATGGCCAAAGAGACTGACATAGTCATAGTAATAACACGACGTGACAACTCCCTCATGGCCAGAGACCACCAATACTCTACTTCAGAAAATTCCTTCATTTAAACAGAACCGTTTCTTTTTATTGTGTAGATTTTTAACGTGTTATAGTTTTGTCTGATTCATGTTAAAAAAATCCCACCCCATTTCTCTGGTTCTCTCCTTACTCAAACATAAATTTCGTTGGATTAGACCAGCTTTCATATTAAATCGAGTACACTTTAAAAAAAAAAGATATAAATGTTTGTAACGCATACATACATACATACATACATACATACATACATACATACGCACGCACGCGCGCACAAACACACCCACACCACATATATACATATATACAAACAGATACATACATAGATACATACATATATACATACACACACATACATGCATACATACATACATACATACATACATACATACATACATACATACGTAGGTACGTAAGTGAGTAGTGAATGGGGGAACCCAGCGACAATGGGACCTTAATGTTAAATTTGGTCGTTTGCACTCTGGCGACAAGGGGAATTTAACATAGGCAATATAGAGCGGCAATGTATTGGGACTGTCGAGCGTCAATGGAATTGAACAGGGGTGACGTCACGGTACTGGACACTGGCAACAATGTTGCGAGTTGCTGACCTCAATCGGGCGGAACAGTGTGACAAGGGGCTGACATGAATACGCGCTATTCTAGGGACAATAGAGACATAGACATAGAGACGTGGCAGGAGACTGGGTTAGAGACACAGACAGAGACATAGACATATGACACAAATATAGATTTATGAACAAATATCTATCACAAAAAGTCGACTAAAATTTGTTTGGCAAGAGAGAATAGGCATCTTTTCGAGGCAATGGAGTGGCCCTGAAAAGGGTCTTTGGATTTTATTTGTTTTTTTTTTTGTTTTTTATTAACACCATTCAGTTAACATAGAGGGCATCGTACGGATCTTCATCTCCTCCCCAAACTTCGTTTGACCTCTGGACCGTAGATTAAGACTAGCTTCAGATAGCATTGTCTCTCCACATAGATCCTTCGTTTCCCATGGGCTGCATCAGTCATCTGGGTAATTGCCAATGATGATTTGGCATACATGGGATAGTCCGGGTTGAACAGCATCGACGATAGGAGGGTAGACGATTCTACGTTAGTCCTCAGCTTGTGACGAGAACAGGTGAATGGAATGAGGTGAACCGCGGTTATTTATAGTGGAAGAGCGGATCGAAACGGATTGAGTTCTTTCACCAATCCTAACACGCGTCACAAACTTCAGTCATAGTGCGCAGTCTGTCTTCCAATCCGAAGAGAACTGCCTGTGACGTCACATTCCCTATATAGGTGCGCTAGCGTCTGTGCGCAGTAAATCAATCCGACAGAGTTAGAACATGACGGAAACTAAGAATACGATGAATTGGGGTGCACCGGCCGTGGAGACGAGGAGTGATGGCATAGCAGCGGCTACCAAAGCAAACATAGTCCTACTTCCAGAAGAGACCGATTTCAATTGGGATTGAGTGGATTTTTCTCTTTTCTTCACAAGAATTTGTTCGAGTATCAGCACCTTCACCACCTTCTCCTTAATTACCACACGTCGAGGATTTTAAACAGAAACAGAAAGAAGTGTTGGAGAAATTTTTGCAATAGCAGAAAGAAGCAGAACAAGCCTTTCTCATTCAACAGCAATAGCGAGAAGAAGAAGAGGCAAGAAGAGAACGATAGAAAGAAGCTGAAGCAGAGAAGAAACAGGGTCTAGGAGAGAAGGAGCACAGTGAAAGTCAAACGGTGACCGTACTCTTAAACAATTTGGCAGAGTTAAGGAGTCTGAAACAAATGTATCAGACTTCTTCAATACGACCCAAGAGAAAATACCTTCCCGGGTCAAACAGTCCAACCCCGTCAACACACGTACTACGCCTGAGATACCAACACTAGTGATTTCTAACAATTCATCGACAGTAGCAGGTCCAGAAGTAGGCCTTGGCCGTGGCAAAGGGATAAGGCAGTTAAAGCTCATTACTTCCCGTTGCTGAGTTTGTTTTTTTTTTAATAAAAAAAAAACAACAAAAAACAAACACCCAACGGTCCTTTTCAGGACCAGCCATCTCTCTCGAAAAGAGACTACTCAATGTTTGCCAAATCAATTAAAATTCAAAATCCCCTCTTCCCCATGCTGGACGTGTATGAGTACGTGAATGTAGGTCCTTATTACTAAAATCAAAACCAAGAGACACTTACGTTTTTCTTTCTGGTATATTCTCTGGTACAAATTTACAATCCAATTTCACAGCACATCACTTTATAAAGTTCAATTTTCTTCTTCTTTGTCTTTTCACTCTCTCCTTTTTTTAATTTCTTTACTGTCACAGGTTTTTCCTCTTCTTCCTCACTTTCTTCTCGTCCTATTTTCTTCTCTTTCTTCTCTTTCTGGATGTGTGTGGGTTCTTCCTTCTCGGAGGGTACCGCTTCTTCCTGTTCGGAAGCCCTCTCTCCCTTCTGCTCCTGTTGTTTCTTAGGGCAGTCTCAAGACCAACGTCCTTTCTCTTGACAATGATAACAGGTATCTTGATCCTTGTCTCTTGTAATGCCTGTCTTACTTTGACATTGTGGACATTCAGAAGACCAATGACCTTTCCTCTGACAGATATACCAAGTATCTTGACTTTTATCTCGAAAGGAGGGGGAGTAGTCCGTCTGCATCTCTGAAGAAAACCTTCGTACGACACCTCGCAGAGCTCTGATCAGAAGTTAGATCTGTGTTGGCTCTTCCATCTTTTTGATAGGATTGAGAATGAAATGAATACTTTGAGGGAAGACACTTACCCTTTATATAGGGAAGACACTGACCTTACATTGCTATATAGGGGACCATGGCGTTTAAAATGTAATCATTTGACTCTTTGCAAACAAGATGAAACGATCGCATCATTTCGTGGAGAAAGGAGAAAAAAGTAAGAGGCAGGAACGTGACCTATCGTCTCGCACAGTAGCTTAAGTCTTGGCTCTGATTCTTGCCAGCAATTTCGAAGATGACACGAGTGAACCAGATTCCAGACCTAGAGAATTAACGTCAAACCAAAGTCCACCACCAGTAACCCCTGAAAACTACTACCACATTCGAGAGACGGATAAACGTTCCTCTAGAAAATTTAGAACCACGGCCTACACATACACGGTGAAATTTAAAGATTTCAAGTCAGACGTACTGCTGTAGAAAACAGAGGGGTTTATCACTGATGTGTGAGATTCTTTTTTAACCACAATGAAACGACAATGTCGAGCCAAAGAAGACGATCGCATGACATTTTCCGTTTATCACGACAGTCTGAAGTCACCTGTTTGGATCGAGTTTAGCAGCCCAGCAGAATTGACACCTTCCAAAGTCATCGACAAGATTCAACACGTGCAGCTATCCAACGACAAGTTTTACATCACCAATGGAAAAGCGACACTGTACACATTGGCGCCTTCAGGATTTTTTGCAAGGGGGGGGGTCAGGATTGTTTGCGGGTAAGTCAGTCACTACCGTAAGAGTTAGTGTAGTAAGCAGTGTGAAACTAAAGCTAATATTTACTAAGCGTTTTTAACAGAATCTTGTGACATACTTTCAGTTTCATTTGCGTGATTAAACGATTGCAGGGATGCCGTACACTGTGACCCCAACGATTCAGTACCACATCATTGAAACGTTGCTATCTATACTACTACTACAATACCTACCTTGGAAAGTGATGCTGTGCATGTCAAACCTGATTGATGCGAAAGCGATGCCACTCGTTATCGTGGACTCTTTACTGGTTTTCATCCTCCACGTGAAACCATGCGGCTACAACCCTACGGATGTCATCCATGCCTGAGCAAACTACTGCGGGTTTCACCGTACCCTCATCGAAATCTGCCTGTGAAGAAGAATATTCAATACCTGTACGTTTGTCTGAATACTGCGACTTTGAAAATCGATTCCAAACCTTCCAATGGAAATGGTCTTAATATCTGGGAGGACCTACCCTCGAAGACTTAGCCAGAGTTGGATCTCTCTACTTGGGAGAAGGTGATAAAGTCAAGTGCTTCAGTTGTGGTATGTCACTTCACGAGTGGGAACAGAAAGACTCCGCATACCTGGAACACTAAAGCTAAAGTAGGTAGTGACAGTGCGGAGACCATCGAGGTCTCCGCACTGTCACTGCCTACCATAGCTTTAGTGGGACGACCTCAGTAATCTTTTGGTCGATACTTTGCAAGAGAAAATTTGTTCTTTGCCTGTGGAGTTCGCATTTACCGAAAGTTTGTCAAAATACAAGTCCAACGCAAAGAACAATTGCATCCGTTACGTCACCAATGTTGAAACCACTGGTACCTGAATGCTATAAGAGGACTGATTCATTTGAAAGCGTTCCAATGGTCAGACATTGTTCAACTGACCTAGGACCAGAAGACTTTGGTCGCTACTCATCCTACTTCTTACAAGCTAGTTATACTACACCGAATTCCAGAGGAAGAGTTAGAGGGTTACCAGAATCTTTTACACGAACAAATCTTGGTTCAAGAGGGAACGTGTGGTAAAGAGTTAGCGACTAAACAATTTTGGTACGGTACTAAAATAAAGCCGCTTCTGTGCAAAAAGTACATTTATTACCTTTACCAAAAAGAGGTATAAAAACTTGCTAATATGCCACGACCTTTATCATTAGTGATACAACAATTGCCGTGGAAGGAAATCAATGACAGTATTCAGACTGTGGCGGATTACCAATACTTTTTACGAGAACTGTATCCAGTCAATTTGGGTCGACGTGTGATGTGTGTCTTAGTGACGTCCTTTTTGGGATTTCGTATACCAGCCGATTCCTTGTTGGCTCTTTACGATCTGTACCTTACAGTACCACCAAAACCAAGAGGGTAGTACCTTCAAATGTACACGAGAGACTCATTATGTTAAAAGCCTTGCGCTTTCATCTCGATACTTCTCGATCTCGACGGGAAAAAACGATTCGTCAACTTTTAGTCACTGAAGATGTTTACGAAGATTATGTGTAGCTTGTGACTTACACCCTCACTGGCAAGATGTACGTGACTGGAAAAGTTTTGGTTTCGAGGCTTGGACAAAAGAAGTGGCACACTATGCCCAAGAGTTGTGATCATAAATTCAAACGTTCAGTTAAAAAAGTAACTTTTAAGCCACAGTGTCAGAAGAAGAACCAGACACCGAGGAAAAGCACTCCATTCAGGACAGGACCACCATTGACATGGACATCCCCGAAAGGCCATTCCGGCAGGACCCCTGTGTGACTGTGCCAAGTGTAGAGACTCTAAGAACATTACAAACTGTCCCTAGGACACCACACCTTCGTCACCAAAAATGTTGTACAGTGACTTATTTATATTCCACTTTGATCGTTTTGATGTGTATTTTATCGATGTACTTAACCATTTGGCTGTTATGTATTTTTGTCCTTCGTATTCAATTTTAAAAATGTTTTAAAATAAACGTGTCATGAAAAAAAGTATGAAAACTCTTGTCTTGTCTGTCTTCGTGTCAAAAGTAACATTCCCTGCACAATGGCTACCTCTGCTGTCTCTGCTCCCTCTTCCTCCACTTTAAAGTCATCGACGAAAACTTTGATCATGCCAGTTGGGAGGCCTTGTATTTTCGGCATCCCTTTAACATGTTAATTACTGGACACAGCGGTTCAGGCAGAACCGAATTTGTCACAGGTTTGATTGAACATAAACATCATTTGATCGATCGTCCACCTCAACGTATCGTGTGGTGTTACAAAGTGGCAATCGGCGTGCAGCCTCCTGCGAGAAAGTCAAGTCGATTCCATTTTGTTTGTGGACGGCATTCCTGGGGAAGACGACGGATTGTGTCTGACCCCAGTCAAACTCATCTGATCATCTTCGACGACATGTTAGGAGAAGACGAAGAAGAAATTAAACTGTGGTTTATGCGAAATGTTCATCATCGTAATGCCAGTGTCATTTACATTACCCAAAATTTGTTTCAACAAAGTAAAACCCATCGCACCATCAGTCTCAATGCTCATTACGTGGTCTTGTTTAAAAGCCCTACAGATAAATCGCAAATGCAAGTGTTAGCCAAACAGGTAGGAACTCCTTGGCTGACACATGCTTACCACGGTGCCACTCAGACCCCTCACGCGTATTTACTAGTCGATTTAAAATCCACAACCCCCGATTATTTGCGATTTCGTACCCATCTGTTTCACCACCTGTTTCACTACAGGTGCCAAGGAGGAGTGCCTGTCGTGTACACGTCCCCGTCGACTTTTAAAAAATCTATAAAAACCTCGGACACTTTTGCTCTGTCTCACACATCATCATAATGACGTTCCATCAGTCTCATCTTCCCGTCAAATTGATTCGTGCCTTGTACGGCATCAGTCGCGAAAAAAATCCACAAATACGTACTCTTGTCTTAATAGCCAGTCTCAGAGAAGTCTTACCATGGTGTACAGTGACAGCACGTCAATTACTGCAAGGCATCATTCACATTCCACATCAAAATAAATGCTTTTTTGATGGAAACAAAGTAGCCTTGTCGCAACTGGCAGATCCAAGAATCGACACTCAAACCAAAAAAGCCAATCATTTTGAAATCTGGAGGTAGCGGTTTTCTAAGACATGTCATCATTCGCTCCCTCTTGAAATGAGATCACAATGCCACCAAAGTCATCCCCAAGAAGAAAGTCACTCCCAGACCCAAAAAGAAAAAGAGAAGTGGTGTCAAGACCAGGTTACAGGCCCAGAAAAGGAAAAGTCCCCAGAAAAAGAAAAGCCCCAAGAAAAGACCCCAGAAAGCAGCTTCTACCCGCAAGAGAGGCACTTCGGCCAGGGCGCAGCCTTACATCCAAAAACCACGACCTGCAGCGACGGTGACCCCGTCTCCAGTTAACTCAGGTTCTTCAACTTCTCCGTTGCTAGTGATGCCAGCCAAACCCAATTTGACACCCGTTCTTCCACATTTGATGAAAAAACGGAAAACCGTGTCTCCAGGAACTTCTCCTCCAGCGGTGACACCCTCCACCTCTTTAGCCGCTGAGGCAGCTTCTAACAAAGTGTCCTCCCCCAAAATCAAAGTCCAAGAAAAATCGGGCATGTTACAGAGTTTTCTGGATTTATCCAAGCAAGAACTGTCCCGATTTAGTCCGTTGCGAACCCCTCTTCGATGCGTGATGCCTGTCATCAAGTTGATACGACGTAGAGACAATCAGTGGCGACGCAATCCACTATAAGAAAGACCTAGGGCAAACGATGGGTATCAGTCTTTTGTGCTCCTGAACCCCAAAAGATGTCACCTAAAAGAAGTGCACACCACCACCATCGTTGATCTCCTGTCCAAAAAGGAAAAGGAAAAAGAAATAGACAGTCTCGTCGGTTGACCACGCATAAAAAAAAATGCTTAGCCAAGCATTGACGTCTAGCCCAGAAAAGTCCCCATCGTCCAAAGAAAAAGAGGAGCGAGTAAAGGGGAGGATTTTTGGCTCTCGGATGGTAGAACATATGTACAAACAGTCTGATCTATCAAACGTTATCCAAATATACATCCCCAAAAAATAATTTAACAGGACGCATGTCAAGCAATGGACTTCAGTGTATGTTTTCCTCCTGAACCAAAGTGATGTGCCCTAAAAGAAGTGCACACCACCACTCTCTTGCCAAAACTGCAACGAAAAGGAAAGGACTGCCTCGACGTTTAGCCAAACACTGGGACGTGTTGTCCGTCCTGTCCAAAGCCCCTCCACCCATGAGAAAACAAGTCATTCAAACAGCCTCCAAAGACGTCATCGAAACCGTGAGCAAATGTTGTCTGAATGTCCTGAAAGGAACGATACCTTTGTCTAAACACCAGAAAGAACGCTTCGCAAAACATCGACACGCTCTTCGCCATATAGTTCAAAAGAAAATACCCATCCGTCAAAAGAAAAAGATGTTGGTGCAACGCGGAAGATTTTTATCACTGATTGGACCCTTTGTCAAAGAAATAGCGGTAGCGATGCTGGGAGGACTCCAGGGAGGTGTTTTACCCATGGGTCCAGGATAAAAAGGGTCAAGAAGATAAAATTGACCTCTGGAGTCAAAAGATCTCAGACGTGACCTTTGGAATTTGATGGAAGGACGAAAACTGATTTTAGTGCCTTACAAACGATGGATGGAATACCATCGTTGGCAAGAACAACTTACCACGCATTTACCTCCTAATCCTCATTTGACCGAGATGTTCCAGTTACAAAACGAATTGCAGTCGTTGAAGGATCTCAGCAATTTCACAGAAACGGAAAAATTGCATCGGAAAGGTCAAGTGTTACAGCGACTTCAACTCTTTCACCAGAAAGCTCTAGACGAAACAGCTCGACCGACTCTGAAAGATTTTAATACCCTGATGAAAAGTCCATCACCACTACCACCCCCAGTGACCAAGAAAGGAAAAGGACAAGAAGAGTTTCAAACTCCACCACAAAAAGTACGCAAGTTAAAACCACCAATATCCAGAATTGGTTGGATTAAAAAGATGATGGCAACTCTTTCTTCCCCAGAAGAGAAAAGGAAGGTGAAAACAGAAGTTAAACAAGAACTGATTACCCCCGTTCAGACATCCTCCTCGACACCTATTGCTCGTCGGACACGCAAAGCATTACGGTCCAAGAAAATACCACACGAAGAAAAGAGTAGCGTCCGTGAAGAGTGGGTGACTTATTAAAAAAAAGCCCTGATGAAGAATTTGTTAACCAGCATTTACTACGATTTATCCCGTCCTGCGGGATACGGAGGAGTTAAGAAATTGTATTGTGCTGCCAAACCTTACTCAAAAGTGTCCCTTTACCTCAAGTGTAACGATGATTACAAGTACAAGCCACGTACACCTTACACAAATCCACTCGACGAAAATTTTCCAGAAATCGGTCCCGAGTGGAGGGCATCAATCATCAATGGCAAGCCGATTTAGTCGATGTCTCTCATTTGGCCACGTACAATCGTGGCTACAAATATTTTGTTTTGTGTCATCGACGTCGTTTCCAAATTTCTCTGGGTCCTGCCATTGACTTCTAAATAGAACATTGAGTTAGTACGAGCCCTAAAATTGGTGTTGAAACAAAGTGGTCGTCACCCTCTTCGATGACAAACTGACAAAGGCACTGAATTTCTGAACCAAGCTTTCCAAAAAGAATTAACGAAACAAGACATTCATTTTTTCATCACCGAGAATCCAGAAGGCAAAGCCAGCATTGTGGAACGTTTTCAACGCATCTTGAAAGAACGCATGTGGAAATATTTTACGCATCAACACACTCTCAAGTACATCTACGTCTTACCGCGCCTGGTCGAAGTGTACATCCAATCTTGCCATCGGAGCATCGGATGTGCTCCCCAAGAAATGACTGCCGACAACGAAGCGACCGCCTTTGAGCGCCTGTTTGGTACGTCTCCGACTGTGACTGTCCCCAAGAAAGATGGAGTGTTGACGACGGGAGATTGGTGCGCATTGGCAAAACCAAACGCACTTTCGACAAAGGTTACTTACCCAACTGGACCACCGAATTGTTTCGTGTCACTGGACGAGTGCATGGCGGTCATCCTGCCGTCTGTAATTGAAAGACATAAACGGGGATGTGTTCAAGGGAACGTTCTACTTGCTCGAGTTACAACGCGTGACCAAAAAAGAAGACGAAGTGTACGACATCGAAAGTATTCTCCATCGATGAATCCATAAAGTGGGAAAACGTCGTGCCAAAGAAGACAAAGTACATTGGAAAGGATATCCTCCGAGTTTTGACTCTTGGATCGACGCTTCGCAAGCCATCGACTATAAAAAAGTGACCATTATGCCCTTCAACACAACATCAACCACCACAGGGACCACTCCTTCACCGAGTTCTTCTCTGCAAGATCTACAAAAGCAACCATTGTGGGTGTGGTGTGGAGAACGCGTGCCTAAAACGCAAATCGTCTTTTTCTGTCAAATCTTTATGGCAAATTGTGTAATCGGTGCTGTCATTGCCAGTTTGAGTTTGCAACAAGGAAACAAGCAATAGTGGACCATTTTACTGAACAGGTGCATCGGTTACCTTCTCCCCAATCCTTCCCTGAAATACTCTAACAGTAACAACGGGAGTCTTGCGCCCAACGTCATTCACCCTCCCAACAGAAACAACAGCAACAACAACAACAACAACAACAACAACAATCCTCTTTTAGACACTCCCCGGACAGCAGAACTCTGGAATCATGAATAACCAGTTTTACTCAACTTTACCCAGAGACAGTTCCACGGCTGTGTTTCCCCACAATACTTTGTGCTATTTCACGGCCAAATTACCTCAGGTTATCTATTTTGAATCACGAAGCACATTGGGAAGTGGCTTTCGTCGAAATGATTTACCCTACACAAATAAAAAACATCACTGAAAATCAAAACACTTGTGAGTTCGTAGTTCTGAACAATTTAGTACAACAATACGTGAATGAAAACGAAACTGTAGATGCCTCTATAAAACGAAAAGTGTCCCCCGATACTGCACGGTAGATCTATCTGATGAAAAGTCCTGCAGGCTCTTATTTTAGCGGTCAAAATCTGGTGGACACGATTGCTTCCAACTACAATGCGTTGTTTGGCAACGCCTTAGGACAAAACGAAACGAAGTGTCACGATTGAGTACCATAAAGTGGCTCGTCGCCTGCTGATGAAATTTTCGGATGATAAAACGTTGGCCATTACATTTTGTCCTGAATTGTTTTGGGTGGAGACCCCAAGATGGTCAAGAGTAACAACATGAAAGCCATCGCCTACAACCTGACTTTTGCGATGTTTCTTCTATTCCCGGTAGAACTGAACCAAGGATTAAACTTGATCTTTGTGTACTCTGATGTAGTGGAATACAACGTGGTAGGACACATCCGTACCGATACTGCGAGTCATTCCTTTCAAAGTGGATTCTGCCACGACCGTCAGAAAGTCGTATTCGACAGTGTCAACATTGCTATAAAAGGAGATCTGGGAGAAAATATTCCGTTCACCAAAGGGACAGTAACGGTGAAACTCCATTTTCGTAAACGATTCTGTAACGACTTGTAAGTCATGAATCCTGTGTACCGAGGAGTTACTCGACAGCGAGGACATGGTTTAGGAGATATGCTGAAGTCTGCCTTTCGTTCGGTGGCTCCCGTTTTGAAACCGATGGTGACACGAGGATTGCACGCCTTGAAAAATGCCGCTTTGACACAAGGCAAAGAATTTCTCCAAAATGTCATCATCGACAAACAAAATCCCAAAGAAGCCTTCTTGAGAGCAGGCAAAAATGTCTTGCTTCAAATTGGCAAAGACATTTTGGGTCGACGAGAAACTCAGATTAATGCCCTGGACGCTGCCGAGTCAAGCATTCCTGCTTCCCTGACGCCACAGCAAGGACAAGTCAGAAAGAAACGACGAAGACACCCCTCCGGAGGACTTCACATACCCAGAGCTAGAAAGACCAAGAACAGAAGAACCGTCCGAGAATTAGACGTTTTGATTATTAAATAACAGAGAGAAAATATGATGCACCGACAGTCTTGCGAATGTTCGAAGTCGGAACTGGATCTGTTTGCCATGCCACCCACCATGATGACGATGCAAGAATCCCAATGGGTAGAATTTCATCCCATCTCCTCTTTGACAACCCCAGCCCCCATCGAATTTGAAATCAAAAGACAGCCCGAAGATTACATCGATCTGAATAGCAGTTACTTGTACCTGAAATCAAAGTAATTAAAACGGACGACAATGTTCCGGGAGCCGATTCTAGAGTAGCTCCCGTCAACAATTTCATGCATCCATTGTTCAGCGAAGTTGATTTGTACTTGAATAACAAACTAGTCAGCAGCAGCATGGATACTTACCCTTACCGAGCCTACCTGGAAAATCTCTTGACGTACGGAAAAGATGCCAAGAACACTCATCTGGATGCTTGCGTCGTAGGGAAACCTGACACAGCAGGCGAGGACAAGTTTATCGACGCAGTCGTAACAGCAGCTGACGATCCTCACACTGTGGGCTTTAACGACCGTCGAAAGAAAATCCTGCAAGGCCGTAGTTTAGAACTGATGGATGGTTTGCATTTGGACATATGGTTGCAAGAAAAGTATTTGCTGAACGAAGCGGATATCAGTACAAAACCATCATCCAAGAAGCCAGACTCTACGTGCGACGCGTGGAAGTGTTACCTAAAGTGGAAAACAACATCAGTCACACTTTGAGCAGAACGACCCCCAAGTATCCGATACGACGGGTGGAAGTGAAAGCCTTCACCATTGCTGCTGTATTCCAATCCAAGATCGAAGATCATCTGTTCGAAGGACAGTTACCCAAACGTTTAATCATTGGCATCTTTAGCAACGCAGCCCTCAACGGAGCCCACGATCAAAATCCTTTCGAGTTTAATCACTACAGAGTGTCCAAGATTGAAGTCAGTCGCGATGGCAAGATCGTGTGTACCAGACCCTTCAAAGTTTACCGAGAAAAATTACTTGAGGTCGTACTTGTACCTGTACGAAGCTACCGGACAGTTAGGGACCAACCGTAGTCACTGCATTTCGTACCATGATTATGCAGGAGGTTACGTTTTGTGGGCTTTCGATTTCACTCCACACCAAGGCAGCGACGAGGGAATTTCTACCCTATAAAATTTGATCAACTGAGTGTGAAACTTCCGTTTGCTACAGCTCTACCCGATACGGCGAGCGTCATCTTGTATGCCGAATTCGACAATACGATTGAAATCAACAGTTTGAGAGAAGTCATTCTAGACTATTAGAAGCTATGGAAGTCTTATCCCTCTTTGAATGGTAGAGAATCTTTGGAAATGGAATTGGAGGATATCGTGGAAGCCGAACCCAAAGACAAAGACGAAGAGGATATGGCCATGTCCAGATGGCCAGAACAAGAACAACATTTAGTCTCCTGTTTTGCCAAACACCTGGCAGAAACCATTACAGGGTTGACCAAGAAAGATTGCTATGGATGTTAAAACGGTCATCCCAGTCAAATTCAACACGATAAATATCTGATGATGAGTCAAAAAAAAAAAAAAAATTGGATGAGTATCTGGAGGACGCTTGGGGTCTCATCTCGGAAGAAACAGTTTTGCATCAGTGGTACAAAGACTTGGTTGATCATTCCTCCCCTTCACTGACTGCTCTAGAGATCCATCGCATCGAATCTCCCTTGGCCCAGAGTACGGAGACGAAGCGAAGAGACGATTACTTGACAGAGATTTCAAGCAAATAGTCAGGATTGAACTGATGACTTACCATTACCTGTGAAACAAGAAAATAACAAAACATAATGGATACCTGGGAACTTTATTACCTTTTGAAAAACAGTTCGTATATCTCTTCTTGGATCCTGTGGTGTGCGGATAATATTGTGTGTAGTTTCTTACTCAGCGCAGTCTTGGATATCCCTTGGAACATTTAGTGACTTATTTTGATTGTGACTCTTCTAGAACCGATGAAAAGGTAATCGATGGTTTTGTGACCATTATGGATATCTCTTGCCTTAAGCTTGAAAACGTAGTGTACATCAATGGCCAAAATGACCTCCATCAGAAAAAGTCTAACTTGACTTCACAACGTCGTTAACCTTGTCAAAAATATGTTATTTGATATTGTATGAATTGTTATATTATGTGTTTGTTAATTGTTGGTTGAATAAATGAATAAAAATTCTTCGGATAAATAAATCGTAGCGTTCGTCAGTCTGGCTACCCATCGTTAACGTATGAACATGAGTAGACTAGCCAAACTTCTTGAACTCCAAATGAACCTGGAGTATGCCAAGCGCCTGCTTATCGAGCTGGCCATGGAGGCAATAACATAAGGAGCCGAACTGGAAGAAGAGGAAGAGAATAAGAGAGAAGAGGAGAATGAAAAGAAAAGACAGATCCTGCCTCACCTCATACTTAGGCCTCTGTGTGATGTCAAGCCTGAGGTGAGGACGCCTCCACAGCTCCAAGTACCACAGCCACAACCACTACCACCAGTACCAAGACCCGCTTTCCTCCAGATGGAAAACTGGGAGAAGGAGTTGGAAAGACAGCGGCAAGAGTGTGAGCCGCAGCGACAGCAACCAGGACAACTACAGCATCCACGGATGCAGAATAAAAGAAGGAGGGAAGAACAAGTCTTCACTATCCCTCAGATGGAGGAATGGGATAGTGAAGCAACTCAAGCCCTCTCTGCACCCCCAAGAACAACACTGAATTGGAAGCAAGATTAGAGTAGGAGATGCGTGTGTGGTGCCAGACCTGAGAGGTACCAGCATTTAACCAGGTGCATTTGGAGTTAGAAACAACAGTCCTTCTCAGGGCTAACCAGATCTCAAGAAAAGAGAGACTAATCAAGTTGCCAAAAAATATTAGTGTTTGTGTGTGTATTTTTGTTTGTGTATTTGTGTGCGTGTGCGTACGTGTGTGTATTTTTGTTTGTGTTTGTGCGCGTACGTGTATATCATTTTTCCCTTAACAAACCCCTTGTCCCTACACTCATGAGTGTTTGTTTTGTGTGAATGTGTAGTAGTGTCACTATAAACACTAACTCCTTTGCTGATGTGATTGTATGTTATGGTGTGTTTAGTACATAAAATATTTCCTTCTCCAATTATTTGTTGATATAAAATATAGTGGGGTTTTTTGTGTTGTTTTGTATAAAAATTTATTTTAGGTTAGCACTCTCATCGCGATGGCTTATTTGATAGGTGATATGGGTAGTTGGTATGAGGGGATGTTTTCCGTCACGTTCGTGCTTGTGACATATAAATGAAGCGTTCGTCAATCCCGCCATTCAACATTGAATAAAAAAAATGGCCAGCAATATTGTAGACAAAATGATGAAGTTGCAACAGGTAGTAGATGACCTGGGGATGATAGAGGAACTGTTGGTGAAAGTGAAGTATGGGTGTTATAGTCCCCATAGAGTGAGGATGGAACTTAATAATTTGAAGAAGGCAAAGGACAGACTGAGAGAGCTGATCAAACAGGAAAAAGAAGAAATGGAGGAGAGAGAGGAAAAATAAGAGATAGGAAGATACAATGCTAAAGTGATAAAAGAGGAGGAGAATGAAAAGAGAGAAAAAGAGGAGATAGAGGAGAAGGAAGAAGAGGAGGATGAAAAGGAGAAGAAAAAGAAAAAGAAGAATGTAGTGGAGAAAATAAGATGTTGGTGGAGGAGAAGAAGAGAGGAGACAAAATAGAAGAAAGTTAAAAGGGCCTTTTTAGGGCCACTCCATTGCCTCGAAAAGATATCTATTCTCTCTAGCCTAAAAAAAAGTTTAGTCGATTTTTTGTGATAGATTTATGTTCATAAATCTATGTTTGAGTCATATGTCTATGTCTCTTTGTCTCTAAACCTGTCTCTAACCCTACCTCTAACCACGTCTCTATGTCTATGTCTCTATTGTCCCTAGAGTAGCGCATATTTCGGTCAGCCCCTTGCCACACTGTTCCGCCCTATTGAGGTCAGCCACTTGCAACACTGTTGCCAGTGTCCAGTACCGCGACGTCACCCCTGTTTAATTCCATTGTCGCAAGACAGGCCCAATACATTGCCGCTATACATTCCCTATGTTAAATTCCCCATGTTAAATTCCCCTTGTCGCCAGAGTGCAAACGACCAAATTTAACATTAAGGTCCCATTGTCGCTAGGGTGGCCCCATTCACTACTTACGTGCGTGCATGTACGTACGTACGTGTATGCATGTGTGTGTACCTGTCTGCCTGCATGCGTGCGTGCGTGAGTATATGTATGTATGTATGTATGTATGTATGTATGTATGTATGTATGTATGTATGTATATATGCCAGATATTTAGAAATACAAAACCCTCATACCAAACGTAAATACAATGTTTAAGGTAACCATGTTGCAAAAACTCTCCAAGAGGCATGCAAAACAAAGATAAAAGCAAAACAGGGTAAACACTTTAAACAAGTATGGTCCAAATGTTTCGGCATAAATTGAGCTCTCATAAATAGTCCAAAATTTTGTCATTTGGAATATCACTACAGAATGATCCCACGAAAAACAGGTCGTTTCATTTAGTCCACTTGAGACATACAATACATTTTAGAAAAGCAGTAGTATAAGGCTTAAAATATTAAAGGTTCAAATAAATTTGCACAGAAAACTACATATTTGACCTCTAAGGAACATTTATATCCCGTATTATTTAAAATATGGATATACAACTACATATCTCATCTTCGCTAGCCAAAGTTCAGATGTGATAACCCTATCTACACCTTGGCGGATGGAACAGCTGTATTGGTGCTTTGTCCTAGCGACATCTATTGGAGTTCGTGGATTTTTATTGGATGTAATGACAACTAACCAATAGCGTGATGCATTGTACATCGGCCGAAAATGGTGGAGGCAACTGACATAAAAAGGATACTTTGTAAGTTTAACATCGAAAGTATGACTATGTGCCAGAGGGAAACCATTACAGGTGTATTTGAGTTAAAAGTATTTGTGCAAACACGGACCGGCCCTGGAAAATTGATTATTTATCAGTCCTTTCAAGTTGTGTTCTCCCCTTATCTCGATCATATAGGCACAATGTTCAAATTTGAACAACTTAATTTTGATTGGATTCGGTGGCTTACCGCCGCATCCAGTGAAATCCACAGACCCAAAGCACAGAAATAACTGCTCGATACGCCAAGGTGTAGATATGATTATCATATCGGAACCATGGCTAGCGAAGATCCTACATATATGTGCTGGCGAGAACAAGTATATCCCTCAGTATATAATATATACAACTATTGGTAGAAGGTTTGCTGAGCCATCATTGTTTCCGGGACAACCTTAGAAGCAAACGTCACAAAAGAACTGCTGTAATTCATCCTTTCCACAAACTGCATACCGTATTTGCATATATACAACCTACGCCCACAAGCTAATAACGTAGAATATCTTTTCCATCACAAAATGCGTCGGTAGAACAGAATCAGCTCCCTTCGTTATAGTTAAGGGGCCCCGAGTGACCGAGTGGTCTAAAGAGCTCCGTTACGGATCATTGCCATCTCACCTCTGTCTGCGTGGGTTCGAGTCACGGATTCGGCGAATGTGGATATGTTAGAAAGCTTGCCAGTAGCTTTTCGTGGGTCGGTGGTTCTTTCCGGGTATTTCCCGATTTCTTCCTCCACCATTAATACTGGCCGCCATGTATAGCCTATCGTGTGCCGAAAAATGGCGTTAAGCCCTACAACAACAACAACAATCGTTATAGTTATGTTTTCATGCGATATATTGTACATCATAATTATTTTACCAATATCTGGGTGTACACCAGTGTGTGCTGAGTTACTTTTACCAATATCTGGGTCTACAACAGTGTGTGCTGATTTATTTTTACCAATATCTGGGTCTACATCAGTGTGTACAGGAGAAGTGAAAGAACCCAGTACCTCTGTTATGTTTAAATGTAGCTGTTGCTATGATTGGATGCATACAAAAACGTTTTCGCATGTGACGTCATAATGTTTACCCACACGTCATGTACAGAGCTTTAAGTAGATTAGGAAAGGCCCAGCAACTAACAGCATTTTAGCAAACAGCAGTTGGCATTAAAATTAATTTCAAAGATCAAACATTCAATCTCTAATATCTAAGCTAAATAATTATTCAAAAAAAAAAAAAAAAAAAATCCTTTAACAGCAATAACAAAAAAAGGTATAGCAATCTGTCATTCTTCTTCTTTTTTTATGAGAGTAGCCAAGGGAAATAAATCTTGCTGAAATAAATTTATATGAATCACCTAATATCATTCAACCAGACCTCTCTCGTGGCTCTGTGAGATCTCCACCAATCGAGGGTCTGACAAAATACTGAGTTTTTTCTTGTACACACACACACCTAGACGAAGCTTTCCCAAATTTAAAAAAAAATAAAAAATATTTGATTGGCTGATGAGATGAGGCAACATAATACATCATTGCGATGATGACGTCATATTCCACGTAAATATTGACAGTTTCTTAGGCTGTTTGAGACACAACTCATGCATCAGCGTCTGTTTAACAAATGATGTTTAATTATATCCTTGTTACAATTTTGGCCTGAATAATTTCAGAACGTATAAGTTTTGAGATACCGAGGGAATTGCATTTAGTCTCATGTGTGAACAATTTGCCCCAGGCGGCTCTTAACGTTAACAACTAATAATGCATTTTACCAGAACTTCCATAGGCAGGGATCTCCGGAATTCTTTATCAATATGGCGCAAGGGCAGTGACAGTTTCTTTCCGTCTGCGCAAAGGCGATATGGATACCGCAGGTCAGCACTGTTCGTACATGCGTGCACATTATACAGGGATAAATATAGTTCTTATTTTGAAACAAACGAGGCATTATTCTTCCAGACGAAGTGGATAAAAGTATTGCTATATTGCGTTCCATGGGTTCTTGCAGCAGTGCCGAGTCTATGGCATGTAATCTGCATTTTCGTATACACAGAAATTATGCAGTGTTGACAACCATACTGCATTGTATCTGTGGAAAAAATAGAATGCTTCTGCATGAGGAGGGTGTGTATGTAGAACTGGTACCACGAAACATTTTGTACCGCTATATACCAAAGTATTTCCGAAAATACCGAGATACATACAACGGTATACCGCAATTACAGTAGGGACAAAAAACTTTAATCTTCTGTGCATGGGCCTGGGACTTTTTAAAAATGTCCAGCTACAAAATGTCTTACTCTAATTTATAGCAAGATAACACCATGCTATATTCATTACATTATTTGAAGAAAACAAAATTATTTTGAGATGAAAGAGTACAAAATATCTCAGCTCGAAAGAAAATAGCAGCCCCCGTCCCCAAAAATCAAATGCTGAGTTCCTTATAAGTAGACTAACTTGTCATGTGTATGTTAATTGTTGTAAACTTTGTCTTCTGAAAACTGTAACTAGAGTGGGATGATTATGTGTACACTATAGCTGACACCCTCTAAAACATATTGACATTAGAGGGTTTGTTGATATTAATAGGAAGTATTAACAATGAAACCTATGATTTACTAGGTATTAATGTAACAGAAAAGGAACTTTGAGTGGGATGTCAACACCCGGTTACGATATTTATTAGAGAGGGCAAGCACCGCAGGATTCAACAAACGAGCAAATATTGAGTGGACTAGAGAAGTTATCTAAAAGTCAAATAGTAAACAGCTTCTCTCCTGAAAATCGAAGGATGATTCTCGATCTTACATCATAATATACCTACGTAACTCATTAACATGCACTAACAAATAACTTAAAAAGTGACATTTTAATGCGAAATGTTTTAAAAAGTTGGTATACGTGACATGTGCCATACATGTGATTAAAGGTTCATAGATATAAATGAATGTTGAATAGTCGAAATTAATTTCTGACAAATACAACTATTTTGTAAAAACATGAATACAATATGGGTTTATTTTTTTTAAATGAAAAATGAGAAGATACTTAAAATACTGTTAAATTCATAACAAGCTTACTCGGGAATTTACGTACTTTCCTTACTGACGGAAACTCCCGACGTACTGGTACAGTGAAAAAGTACCTTGTTTGTGTTCTCTTTGAATACATCTAAAGCATTTGCGAAATTCCATAATTTTAATGATTATTGATCTTTTCGGATGAACTCTTTCCTGTTAGATTCATGTTCCGAGACCTTATTCAGAGTTTCTGCCTTCTGCCCGAGAAAGAATAACAGCGTTTTTCCTCTTATGTCAGATCTATAAGATAAAATATATTTGGTGTGAGATCTGTAAATCAGTTGATCCAGAGAAATTTGGAAGTGTAATGCCACGTTCATGCCACTACCGTATTTGCTCTTATGTTTGCAATAAAGTAACAAAGTATATTGACACTAAACCTTATTTGGACAAGATAATGATTAAAAAATTTCGACTCTTTGGTTTTACGAAAGTACAACTAGACGTAACGATTAGACTTATGAAGCCGCTCATTCAATCGCTGTACATAAATATTCAGCACTAAACAATACCTATAAAAACAACGAACATAGACGAAACGCAAACTGTAAAATATAAATTCTTAATGGAATACTCCACGCTAATAGGATAGGAAAATAACGAAAGTACAAAATCGATGTTTGAAGGAATAGAGTACTTAAAATTACACGTGAAGATCACAAAAAGATTTAACTGCATGGACTAAGAATAAAGATCACAAATAGATCTTACTGCATGGGCTAAAAATAGAGATCACACAAGGATCGAACTGCACTGGCTAAGAACAAAAAGTGTATCTTGAGCATGTTGTAGTGTTTCAACTTCAAAGTTTATCGCTTCCGTCAAATATATATGCATCTTTCGCAAGCATTCTACCCAAATTGTAAACCGCTACATATTTGTTAGCATCTCCTTTTACCACTTCATCAAACGAAAAGAAGCTACTTTGTACAAACAATATACATGTGTTTAGCTTTGTAATTACTACCGGTAAGTTTTATACAGGTGTAATAAGGTCGGAGTGTATGTGATACAACAATGTCTTGGAGTGTTTGAAAGAAATATTTAACTCATTGTTGTACCATTCTTTCTTGTCAGGAGTTGTGTATATACAATAAGTTGCCATCTTATTATTTTTATATCAAAAGTTTCATTTCTTTACACGACAACACTTAAGAAATAAAAACACTAATACAACCAGAAGTGCAATGAATATAAACTAGTATTTTTCTTGGTGTAAAGAAGGTTACTAAAAATCATTCAGTTTTGGCTGCCGTGGACCTTCAGGATTTATTTTTTTCAAAGGTGAGATAGGTGAGTACATTTATCAAGAACGTTCAAATCGTGTCTACCATTATCACTATGAGTAATATCACAACGGCTTTTAGATTTATGTAGCTGAGATAGATCAAAGATTTCCATGCCCTATGACTTTACTACTTTAACCCCGATCGTCACACGCGAGTCTATGCGAAGTAGGATTGTAAAAGTTAATTCTAACGTTAGCGAAAAAGATTTTGCTTATCAGGATCGGCTTTAGTTATTAATATTTTAAAATATAATTAATAATGTTTTGGAAATATAATTTCTACAACAACGGCGACACCGCCAAAACGCTGCTACTGCAGGTACAAGCATTTCTGTCTTTGTTGTCGCCTATTTTTAAAGGGGATGCACTGTAAATATACATTGGATACTATTCGCAAGCAGGAACGATTTTTGCACAGCATAAATCTGAAAGCTTAAATGATTTTACCCATTTAATTACGTAAATGTTTTTGCGAAGCAAAATCTGGCTAACATTTAGTCGATTTTCACTATTTGTAGATCAATTACTTGTTCTGGATCATTAACACCCCTGTCTCGTATGTGTGCGCAAAGATGGAGTTGGTTTTATATTTTCACCATCACGATTTCGAACTCAGCCTTGCTAATTGTTTTATCATCAATAGCCTTCGAATAGTTTATTAACTGTGCTGAAACTATTTTGTGTTGCAGCGAGATCTTTCGAATAAATACGTATTCGTGAAACTAATTGTATCAAAATTATTTTACCAGCCATACCAATTACTGCCAATACACCTCTGACAACAAATCCAATTGTCATGGCTACGGCAGATGCTGTCATTGTAATTCCAGCTACAACTAGGCCTACATTGGTAGCTGCGGAGATACCACAGATGGTATCTACAACGTTGGATATATGCTTGCATTTCATGAGCAAAACTGTTTTATTGGTGATTTCATCTTGCAGGGTTTTTTCCGCCTCGATTATTTTCCTTTATTTCCATGCTGTGTCGTTTAAGTAACGGGAGAAATTCTTTATTCATACGCAATGAGATCGCAACTCTGAATCATTCATATCACTCAGTAACAGCAGATCAGTCTTGATCCGCCTATATGAATGTTTGTGTTGTACATGTGGGGCTAGTGCAAAGGACATAAAAATCTTTGTTCCAAGCGAACACATCAACAGTGATACTAAGTTAAGTTATTCAAACGTTCTGAGTATGACCTTAGTAACCTGCACGGGAAATTAGTCATCAAAATTGAGTTCATTCAGATATTGCTGATATTATCACGGCTGATCTGTATTACCACTCGCAAGATGCCTCGCTGACGCGAGCGCCCATTTGAAACATTTACTGTCACCGTTTTCACGTTTATTACCGACCGTGGAGAAACATATTTTGGGATAAGTATAGTTGAACTTTCACGTATCTGTCAGGAGTCCATCCTGATCAGACGTTGATGCCATTTTTCCAACATCTCGAGAATCTTTTAAAAACCTTTGTCGATTTCATTACTGATAGCGTCGGCGTCTTTACTGTTCAAGATTATAAGTGGAGCACCATGTGATTTCAAATTTTAACGCATCTTTGTCTGATGATTTACAATTAAGCGGCATAGTCTAATGTACACAAAGAATGATACATGCTTTCACTCAGGAAGTGCCGAAGCCTATAACATCGATACGATTCCTGGATGCATCTTTGGTAAAAGTTTTCTACCGTCTTTGCTTGACGCGTACGGGTTCGGAATAATCGTATGATAATCCTGATAATCGCCATGACGTTTATGTAACTGAAATTCAGGAACTTGGGCTAGTTGACAAACATACTCGACTGCCTCATCGGCGATACTGACGTCGGCGGCTTGTTCATCCTCTACCAAACGTACAATTTCCGCCCGCTTGGCTGGTAGAGGAATCTTAATATTTAATCGTGATGCAGTTTTACGAAGCCGTCTCACAGTCTGACAGGGTTCACCTGTGATACCTAATAACAAAAGCATGTCGGCTTTTCTTATGCCTTTTGGAATTTATATATTATGTATCCCACGCTCTCTCGCGAGTTGCCTCAGTTGATTGACGGTAGGCATACTGGTACATTAGGGAAATCATCGTTTAATTGCGACTTCCATCAATACATTTTTAAAGCAGTTTCAAAAGCAGTTTTTCTTTATCAGAACCAGAACTACAATTGCTTCAATCCTGACTATTGTTTCATTGTCTCATGTATCTTCCTCAACAGCGTTGACGTCGACGAGTGTTTCTACAATCATAGGTTCAATATTTGTTTT
The DNA here is from genome assembly GCA_016617855.1 of Megalonaias nervosa. Taxonomy (NCBI): domain Eukaryota; kingdom Metazoa; phylum Mollusca; class Bivalvia; order Unionida; family Unionidae; genus Megalonaias; species Megalonaias nervosa. The sequence continues at coordinate 40,225 of JAECUM010025160.1, read as the reverse complement.
TTGAGCGAAATCTTCGACTGCACGTACAATAATACTGGCAAACAGATCAACAATAGTAATTTTATTCGCATATCGATAATAATGTATTGACCTTATTGATTGCAGATTTTGCTTCGCAAAACCCTTTACCAAAGAGTGAAATCATTTGCAGTAGCAGAGTTTTGATGCAAAGAAAAAAATCGTTCACGCGAGCGAATATTATCCAGTGTATTCGTAAAGAGTACCCCCTTTCGAAAAGCAAACGGCGACAACAATGACATCATATAAACAAAGACGGAATTATCCGTTTTGACATTGTTGTCTTTTTTGTACTACTTGTATTTCCAAAATTAATAATTATTTTTTTTAAAAATGAATAACAGTTACATAGTTACGATAGCAGATTCTGCTAGGCAAAATCATTCAAGCTAGCGTTAGAATTATCTTTCAGAATCCCGTATCCCATATCGCATATGACTATAGTGGAAAATGTGATAACTTCATGGGGTACATAAGTCGTTGGGATTTCTCAGCTACAGAACTCTAAAAGCCCTATTATGATACTACTTGAATGATAGATTCGTATGAATCATCCGCATCATGTGGTTATTCAATTACTTATTAACCAAACATCTTTCAGTCTGGTTGTCAGTTGTCTTGGCCCTGTATTCAGTTATCCGTTGTTTGTGTATTCTCGTGTTCTTTTCTTTCCTATTTCGGCTCCTTGGGGAATAATTAGTTTGAACAGATAATTGCATCCTCTAAAAGCTAGACGTAATATATTACGTCTCCAATAAATATTCCTGGTGCCGAGATAACTTATTTATTGAACGAAGATTCATTATACTTAAGCGTAGCCAAGCTCGACAATGCTGTAATTTTTCATACGCCCTGACAGAGTAAAACTTTTCTGATTTCCAAATTCTAAACGTTGAAATCTTGTTTGTTCTAGATTATATGTATCTTTTGTTCACACTTTGAAGAAAATGCTTGTGCTTTGCTCGTGTCTTTAGCTGAGTCTGCAATGCGCCAGGTCTTCAAGAGATGCCTATGTATTTTCGCAATATTGCTTTCTAAAACATTTTTTACTTCTTATCCTCTGTTCAGTTGGTTGTAAATATTGTTGAATATTAGTCATTGATTCTTAATCTGCTACTCTTTTTGCAATGTGTTTATTGCATTAAATAATTGTTGTATCTCCATGCGAACAAATCCAGGGCATCTGAAGTCTCTTTTCTTCTCATCACTGTTTCTGTTGATTACAATTTTTTCAGCTCTTTCAGTACTATATGTTCAATATTGTTAATTTATTTCAACTTGTTTTATTATTTTTAAAATCTTTCAAATTATTACGACCCAAACCTTACGGTTCTGGGCAGGGCCGTAGAGAGCGATCATGGGCCCTGGGATAAGAAACACCCGGGCCTCTCCTAGTTCTTGTTCAACAAAATGTTTCTTTTATGAAAGTAAAAAGTGTTGTTCAGCCCGGGCCCCCTTACAGGCCCGGTCCCCGGTGATATATTCCCGGTTGCCCCCCTCCCCCTCCTCCTTGTCCGCCATGGTTCTGGATGTCGAACGTCTCTGCAAAAACCGACTAGTAGCAGCATCATTTAATTTAACAAGATCATTTTCATTTGTGATACGGTTATTCTTAGGTACACATCAGTGATAATTATTTTACCTTATATCTTTCTAAGATATTTTGGCTCAGAGTGCTTTGAAGGCAAGGCGAAGTTAGAGGGACCACTCAGGTAATTACGTCATCACTTATCTGACGTGGAAACATAACATACAAGCACATTTCAATAATCTAATTCTTTTCCATCTTCATGTTTTATGTGATGTGATGTGATTATGATTTTTAACGTAGCTTTAACAATTTTTCAGTCATATCGCTACGATGTCTGCAGTGTGGCAGTTTATAGTGATGTCTAGCACTGGGGCATCATGCCGCAGACATGTAGCATGATGTCCCACCCAGTCACATTATCCTGACACCAGGCCGACCAGTCCTAACACTAACCTCTTAATGCTGAGCGCCAAGCAAGGCAGCTGTTAATACCATTTTTGTAAGTCTTTGGTATGACTCGACCGGGGATCGAACCCACGACCTCCCGCATCCGAGGCGGACGCTCTAACCGCTAGGCCACCGGAGCGGTCTCATGTTTTATGCTGATATGGGAATGTGTGTTGTACCAGGTTAGAATTATGTCGTAGTTACCAGTCTGATAATATACGTACGGTCTAGGAATGTCGAATGATGGCAATTGCAGTAACTTTTGGATTTTAAAGTTTTAAAACCCCATAAACTGTATCCGATTTAGTAGATGACTGTATTTATCTCATTTGCTAACAATTTTGAGTTTTATTTCGTGATATACGCCGTATAATTATGAAAGCGAATGATTTAATGTGTTGGGTGATGTTTAAAACATTTAAATATCATACTTTCTTCGTCCTCACTGTTTGCAGTCTTTCCATTTTGTTTTCCTTAAATTTATATTTCAAGGTGTTAAACACAGCAAAACTGAAATAATAATTATTTCATTCTTGACGTCTATATAGTTAAATGCGTTGTTTTTTATGTTAACGGTGGGAAAAATAGTTTACCGTTTCTGCTATCAATTGGCTGGAAAAACAATAGATGATATTTACCTGAAACGAGTGAATAACTGTTATATTTCATCGAAGGGTATAAAAACTTAGTATCTTCTTCATGAGTGGAATCCCACGAGATGACACATATCTGCTATTTCCTCGGAATAAACACATTTTCTTCTTGTTTCATGCTCAAACGTCTTGGCTAGCAATTTGTATACCAGATCGAAGTAGCAGATTTGTTACTGTATCCAGCGCGAAAATGCCAGCGGTTTTCCTTTTAAAATTCTGCTGTCTTTTGCGAATAATCGCACAGAAAATGCAAGTATTAACATAAGTATATTTCTTAATTCAAGGTTATACAGCACATAACAAACGATGACGAGAAGTATATGCACATTTCGGGATTTGAACTTGGTTCGACTGCATGCAAAGTGAACATACTTACCACTAGACCAACTGGGCGTCTAAAATGAGCTCCAGTGTCTTGACCATAATGTTATCGATGTCCATCGATCGAACAGTAAAACAAATATTTCTAGTATTCTACCCCATTCAATTATCATAACTATTTATCTTGGAAAATCTAGTAATTCACGGCCAAGCATATAATAAATTTCTGTCTCATAGACTAATATATTTCTCCATTTGGTAAAAGCATTTGTATCGAAAAAATTGAAAGAGAATGGAGTTAAACATATTCCGTTCAATTTCTATCCGTGTAAGATGTGAGTTTCCCTAATGAAACTTTGATTAATTAATATTTCACAAATCTCTTTTTCCTTGAATGTCTTCTTTTCCTCCAGAAAGATTTGTTTCAATTCCTCTATGTACAGTCTTGTTGCTTCTCTGTTGTCTTGACCTTCTGTATAGTTTGTATATTTTCTTACTGCATTCTTTAAAAATATTTTTGTATCTGTTGTACGTGTTGATGACTACGATAAACTCCTCGTTGTTAATTTCATTATCTCGTATTGATTTGCTTATCATGTCGTCGACATTGTTCATGCTGTTTATGTGCTAATGGAAGCTGTTACTATTTCATAAAAGTTTAAATTCATTGGTAAAGATCAGTTTTTCCTTGAAAGATTTTACACCAAATCCTATCAAAGAAGCATCAAATCAACTTAGTTTGGCGACAGTGTACATCGAATAATGACCGAACAAGCAACTATGTCGTATTTTTCGCTGTGCACTGTCGCCAAAATACACCCAGACAACCAAACCATAATGCTCATATTCTAAAGAATAAAATATTTCATTTAAATCAACACCAAGAATGCCTAAATCCATCACCACCAAACGTTGTTGTTGGTCCGGAAGTGAAAACATTGACTCACTGCATGTTGTTTTGTTTACATTCCAGCCTCTGATAAAAACGCTGGTTAAGCTACGACAAGAACTATACCATGAGTTCACCGTCGAAAATACTTTATATAAACATATGCTTATTAGAATTTTGGACACACAAGAATGTTCTGTACTGACAACAAATGTAGAAACCATAGAGGAAAAATAATTGTGAAATGAGCTCATCTGGTGATGTGCTATCCAGTTTTGAATATCATTCCTACGCTGATCCAGTCGGAGGACACGTCTGTATGTTAACAGCAACACATTAATTCCAGACACGTGTCCCCATTATTTTCATTACTTGCTAAGGTCAATCTAATTGACCGTAATTGAAACAAAGTACAACTCTTCATAAAAAAAAAGATTTGCTAGCATGTATTTTTCCAAAGCATAACATTGGCCGTTCTTACTGGAGCATTTCCGTTGTCCAATCTTCAGTTTCGAAGCCACATTGTTTTGCCCGATGTTTAGCTCTTCATTTTCCCAGTTAAGTATATCTGGCCTGTATTTTGCAATCCCAAAGTGCCTAAATAGTGATCAGTTTTGAAAAACACCGAAGTTGTTAAGTTTACTTCATAGTATCTAGACGGTGAAATACCTATAGTCGACTAGGAAGTAGAGCTAGCCAACAGAAGCAGTAGACATGTGGATACTAGACCAATAGAATATCTCAGAAATGTCATGGATGGTAACTATTTTGAATTGCAGGAAAGCTGTGTAGTAATCACTATCTTTCAAAAGTATCACAAAGGGGAAGGTCTTGTATTTACACCGTGAATATCACTGTATGTCAAAAATGACCTTCGGACGTTAAAAATGCGTAAACTTCTTGTGCTATGTGCTGTCATTAATTTGTCAGTTGAAGTGAATGCTGTTCTTATGTTTTGATTTATTATCATCACCATCATTCCTCTTCTTTATCTCCGGAGCAAAGGACCTTCACTGCAGCTCTCCCCCTAGCGAAAATCAGGCTAGAAGTTATAAATTGATGAATGAAATGACTAATTTTTCTGCATTGTTTATATCCTTGATGCTTTTCATTTTTTAAAAGGGGGTGGGGGGACCAACAAACTGGAAGGTGTGCGAATGCTAAAGTTTGGGCAAAGAAAAGGAAAAGATTGCCATGCATACATTGATTCACGAGTTAGGAGAGTTAATATCAAACCCCGGCCTTACTTTGAGAAAGTAAATGCAAAATATTTTAAATTTTTCACATGTAAAAGAGCATACAGTGCGTTTCTGCTCAGGCTTGGATTGTAATTTATTGCTAAAATGTTTTTAAATGAACAAGAAAAGACGTATTATTATTATTATTATTATTATTATTATTATTATTATATGACGGAGTGGGACTGTAGAAGTAAACAAAATATTGAAAACTTTAGACAAATGTGAGGAAAGAAAAGCAGTCTGGTCATGCGTGGTGTGTGATCAGATATCAAGAGTACGGATTAGAGTTGTAAATTATGTACAAGATGTAAGTGTGCACATCAGACGTGTAAACCACGTTACGAAAGTCAATACAGGTTTTAGCTACCTTAAGAGCATATAACACCGCAGGAAAGTTAATATGCCTATAGTAGGCAGAAAATAAATTGACTTTCCTGTAACCGCCAAAAGGAATTGTCATGTACGTAAACACTGTGCCGTCACATACATCCCACTGCTTCTTAGTGTAATAAGCATGAATAATTGATAACAGGGATCTGTTGCGCTGTTGCTGGAATCGTTACATCCTTAAGAAGCAGCAGACTGATATTTCCTCTGTCCAGTGATAATTTGATCAAAAGGGTCTTGCTTCTCAGCGCTCATGGTCTTCTTATCCTACATACCGTAAAATCCGGTATCCTAATATCTTAGCGTATTCGGCCAATGTAGATATGTGAGAAAGCTTGCCAGTAGCTTCTCGTGGGTCGTTGGTTCTTTCCGGGGTTTTCCCGGGTTCTTCCTCCACCATTAATACTGGCCGCCATGTATAGCCTATCGTGTGCTGAAAAATGGCGTTAAGCCCTACAACAACAACAACAACAACTCAAGCATCTTATAATGAACACTTTGCCGGTAATCTACAAAGAGATGCCGTGCCCATTTTTCCGGAACCGGTGACCTGCAAGGGAAAGTAGACGGAGCCAAACGCAAAATGGCCGTAACAATGTGGAGACACGTCTTAGAATATCAATTATGACTAAAAGCCACCAATTAGAGAGGGGAAAACTAACTCCATTGTAAAGCTTATGTCAAGTTGCTGCCACTGTGCCCTACATTAGTGGGATCATCGTACTTTATGTTACATCATAAATAGTAAATAAAATATTTATGTAGTTTTGCAGACGCGATAGTTCTGAGTAGTTACGGGTCTTTGTATTATTTTTGATTACGTGTAGATACCGGTGATACGATTGAAAAAGGAACATTTTGTTGTTAATCAATTCTGTCAATAAAAATTCACAACTTTATATCTGTCTTGCTTTTCTTAGTGAAGAATGTCCACAGCATATGAATGCACAATCTTGACCGAGATCTGTAGATGCCGTCATTATTAGTTCAGATGTATGAGAACAAAACCACGTGTCACTGTTTTATTTATGTCCAATGACAACATGCATAATGTAAAGCAGTCAGAATATAGCAAAAATATCTGAGTCACCACAACGTGTTCTGTATTCTTTTTACAGAGGGCAATTTGATCTAAGTCCACACTATATATTTGCCTAACTGTTTCAACAATCTAATGTCGGATGAGTTGCTTTGATATGTCTCGGGGTCCGTGGTTAAGTAGTATCGTGATTATCTTTTACTTAATTAAGCCTGACGGCGCAATAGGTTAGCAAAGAATAATTGTCAAACGATGAACTCTGTCTTTAGGCAATTTATTTATCCAACAGTCGAAATCATCGCAGGATTTTTAGTGAAACGGAATTCGTTGGATAAACGGGATCAGCCTTTAATTTTGGAGGTTAGCAGGTTCGGCCCTAGGGCAAGGCGAACAAGGCAATCGCCTTAGGCCCCGCGCTTCTCCGCAATGCATTTTTTTTTTTTTTTTTGCTTGGTGCCACGTGCTCATCGCTTGCTGCCTTGGGCCCCGCATGCTGCCTTGGGCTCCGCACATCCTATGGCCGGACCTGGAGGTTAGATCAAGTTAAATTTGTTCCCACAACATTTAACTGATATTTGTATAAGAAACTCTAGTTTCAGGATCTTAGTAATGATCTTTAATGTAATGTTTGTTATAAAAGTGTGAATTTTGAAAGATTGCAACACATAACTCAGTGCGACACATAACACTTAACATTGACGTATGGGATACGCTCGCAATAAATCGCTAGCCTCCCATGGATTTCATGTTCCTGCTGGGTAATAATTGATTTTCAATTGGGATAACGGTTATAGACATAGATGAGGCCAGTTTAATGTGGATTAAGTAGCGGAAAAATTTCGAAGTTGAAATAATCCTGTAACAAATTTGCACCATTGGAAATAAGCTCATAAAATATTTTTTTCCAGAAATATTTATTATGAAAGTGCGGAAATATGAGGTGTTACTCAAACCAGGCAAGGCGTGGGTTAAATACTGGCGGTTAGATCAAGTTAGTCATGATTGGCAAAGCAAAATATTAAATAGCAGAATTTCGGGTGTCTGCCGAATCTAGTTTACTGATACAATTAATGACCGTCGTGATTATAAGTGCATGACTTTAGTTGTTCGTTCTTTCTTTATTAGATTTTGCATTTACGTTTTAACATCTGTTGACAGCTCGCGAAAAATGCCAAAGAGAGTCGGGACAGAGGGCTCAGTTAATATCATTTCTTATGACATAATATCACTGCTCCATATCCGCTAAATAAGTGACTGCTATCTGGCGATTTACAAGCCAATTTTATTTGTATCACTGGTTTAAAGTTTCGTATTTACATATCGGGAGTCTGTCACTTACTCTTAGGTCAGGACCCAAGAATGTGGGTAGCTCCTATCCATGACAATATGACATCCCAACTGAATAGCCCTCTGCTATGAACATGACTAAGTGAGCCTGATGGATTCGAGTATTAACTGTATACATTCGGTTATCAATCAGCCCGCATAGTGCCGTACAGAACAAGATTGATGCAGGCGTCTGTGACTTAACAATGATTGCTGTTTATGCACATGATGCTACTTAAAAGGCCTTGTTACTTCATATATATTCCAGCCACAAATGAACATTTTAAATAGCTTTATGAACAGTTTCTACCGGTTTCTAATTTGTTGTTCTCATACAATGATGTGCCTGTTTTTTTTTGTAATTTTAGAGGATGTGTATTTTAAAACCAAAATAATACATGACAGTTTTACAAACTCTAACATAGTAGACACATAAACTTTTTTTGAAAAAAAACACGTTTTCTATGTCATCATTTATACAGCTGTTATAATGGTCGACCTGTATACCAAAGATGTTTAATTATCTAGTACAGACTAAACTAACAATTGAAGATTAAAAAAAAAAAAAAAAAAAAAAGAAACTCTTGATATTGGTCCTCCTATTTACTATTCGTAAATTTAAAGAATTTTCCAAATCAACATAAACAGTAAATTTCGTATTTAATGAATCCAAATCACACTCAAATTAAGTTGATTACATACAGACAAACACATATTCTTGTAAAACGTACAAAACACGGACATATGCATTTTACCATCAAAAGGTGGACATCTTTATTTTAACAATTTTCTGGCAATAAAGATCTGATTTACTATGCCTTTTACAGATACACATGTTTGATATGTGGTTGATTTCAAAGAAATAATATATCAGAATTTTGACCATCAGAACGGGGACAGAAATATACACAAAGTGACAGAAATTACACAGCGAAACTGGGGACATTCCCTAAGTATGTATTTTGATTCTAAATAACTATCAAAAGTAGCGAAGGGGGGCTGTTTACGGACAATGGGAATTAGCATTACAAGACCCCTCTGGGCACATTTACGGACAAGATTTATACAAACAGTGGGAATTAGCATTACAAGACACACACCCTGGGCACGTTTACGGACAAGGGAAAGTTTAACATAGTTTGGGTTTTGTATAGCGACAATAGGACTGGCACATGTGGGGTGACGTTTGGGTACTGGTCACTGGCAACAATTTTGCAAGGGGCTGACCTCGGGCCAAGTTCAGCTAGTTCAGTGGTGAAACTACACGAATAAAACAATGCTTGTTGGCCGGGACATATCACTGGATAGAACGCTTGGTGGGGCGGGAATCTGTACCGTTCATAGAAAAAACACAAACATTGCCTGGCGGGGCGGGACATATCACTGGATAGACAAACAAAGACACAAACATAACACAAATACAAACACAAAACAAAGACACACCAATAGAGCAAATTTGTTAAATAAATCTTTTCGAGGCATTGAAGTGGCCCTGAAAAGGGTCTATGGGTTCTTCTATTTCTCCACTTCTTCCACCATCTCCTCACTTTCTCTATTATTCCTTTCTTCTTCTTCTTCTTTTCATTCTCTGGTATCCAGCCAGGATCTCCCATCGCTCTAAACTTTTCCTGTATTTTCATCCAGTTTTGACTGAGTCTGTCAAAGTCCTCTGTTTTCTTTCTGTTTTCTTTCTCCTTTCTCTCCTTAGCCCAGGTATCTTTTATCTTCTTCACCTCCTCTTCCAGCACCTTTCTAACCATTTGTTCTTCTTTCTTTAATTGGTCTATTCCCCACTTCACAAACGACCACTCTGTTAAATTCTTTATTTCTTCTAAAAAGTACCTGACTTTTGTCACACCATCAAGGGCCTCCTTCAATTTTCCCACTTTAACATACTTAGGCTTAATAAAACCTCTTAACTTCTCCACTTCCTCCTCTATCATGTCTTTAACCAGAACTCTGGCTACTTTCAGACTGGGCACTTGACTTGTCGCGAAGTCTGGGGTACCTGGATACCTCCATTCATCTGCAAGCCTTTCTACCACATATGCTGCATCCAATACCAACTGACTTTTAAGTCATTAAACAAATTCATCTTCCAAGGTGTTGACTAGTCAACGCTGGGGTAGCCAGACTGACTTACTTACTTAATTTGGATTAAGGTCGCTTTCGCCAACTTGGGCATGTGCAACCGATTAATGCACCCAATGGAGGCTGATTGATTTTTTCGAGGGGGACGGAATAGTGCCGCGTCCCCCTCCCTTTAATGCACACAGAGTGTGCTGATAGATTTTGTTCGTATTCGGAACACTTGAGTTCCATGAGACAAGTGGTGAGTGGGAATTAACTCTCACACACTCACATGGTTAAATAAAAAAATGCCCGGTCGAGGCAAGGCAGGAAAGGTGGTCGTGAGGAAGGCGCTCTACATCCGGGTTCTTTTTGAATCCCTATTTTCCGAAAAATGAATGTTGGCGTCTAGACGTAATTATAATTTGACAATATTATTTGTACTGCTTACAGAGGTTGTAATGATACAGTGGGCCAACCTATGCTAAATTTTAATTTAAATTTATTTTAATTAGTTACTATTTAGTTGGTGACTGATGGCTGGGTTTTGCCACCTTATATACATCTAGATTTGGGTCCTATATCCTAAATTAATTTAAGGCGCCACCTTGTGTGGCTGGATCTGATGGCTTTGGAGTAGAGCCACCTTATAAAGATAATTTGAGGTCTTACGCTATGTCTATATTATGTAGATTCAAGATTTTTAATGCGCCGCATTGTGCGGCTGGTCCTGATGGTTTTTGGTTTTAAGCCACGTTATAAAGCTAATTTGGGGCCTTACGTTATATTTAGTTAATTAATTAGTCAGATTGTTGCCGCATTGTGCAGCTGGTCCTGATGGCTGGGTTTTGTGCCACCTTATAATGACTAAGTTTAATGGGCCAGTTTATTTGTTTGTATTTTAATGATCCACTGTATCACAAGATGTAGAAGAGACAAAGGAGGAGTTGTTAGTAATTTTATTCTGGAAAAATTGTGATAGATGGTTGTCGACTTGGATACCTGTAGTCATATTGCATTGCTTGACGAATCACAATCCAAATGCCGTATATGGCAGTTGAATTGTAAGGTACAGAAAGGTAAGTTGGTAAACAAGGAATCTGGATACATGCAGTCGCATTGCATTGCCCGACGAACCACACATCTCAACTCGAAATCGTTCCATGAAATCCGAGATGAGGCAAGGGCTCCAGCCCGCGCATAGGCTGATACATACCCCTAAGTGGGCCCTAAACCGAAGCCCCGACCCCATCTCGCGCCCCCTGGTTCGATCATTTGGTGTGGCTAACGTCAGGCAACTGTTTCTGCTACTGTTTGTTATGATTTACGGTGACGAGTTGGAGTATGAATTAAATTTTCTCAATTTTCTCAATCTCTCTAAGGAAGAGTAAAATTGACTCGTTGGTTATGTTCGGGTTAGGGTTACTGTGGTATAATAGGTCTGGATAGGAACATGGCGAACCAATTGCTTTAATGGAAGCGAATAGTTTTTCCCTTTGTTTTTGGCATTTGTGGCAGGTGTTAAACACGTGGTGTAGATCCTCAGTACTGGGGCAATAGGGGCAATTAGAATTTCGTACTGTATTGGATTTTATGTATCTCCCCATACTGCCTGCTAGCAATGTTTTGCCAGTTTTAATTCTGTTTATGATTCGTTGGTCATGTTTATTAAGAGTTGGTGGGGCTTTGATTGTACGGCGCACTGTTTTTTGTACGGTATACAGTTTGCGACCCTTGGTACATAAATCCCATTCTGTTTGCCATTTTGCAACGATTTTTTTTTTTTTATAGATATCATGTTGTATAACTCTGGGATGCTGTAGTCAATGTGAGTGTAGTTTGCGCTAAAGTTGCATTTTAGCTGCTAAGTCAGCTTTGTCATTTCCCGGTATATTAATATGGGATGGCACCTACATGAATTCTATAATTTGGTCTTGATTTAGCATATTTTTTAGAAGCAGTCTTGTTTCTTTTAAGACATTTTCCCTTCCAGTTGTATTTCCGGTTTCCAGGGAGTATAAAACGCTAAGCGAATCGCTAACTATTAGCGTTTTGGGGAACTTGATTGTCTGCCAGTTTGATTGCTTCTAATATATCCCAGAATTCTGCTTTTTATATAGAACAGTTATCAGATAGTCTTGATCAATGCTCTTCATTTATCTCCGGTATGGTAAGGGCATCAGTGGTTTTGTCTGGGTTGTTTGTTTTTGATCCATCGGTGTAAATTTTGATATAATCTTTGTACTTGGTGTCGATTATTGTTAAGACTTTGGATCTTATCTCTAGCGGGCGGTCTAGTTTAGAGCCAAAGGTTTTCGCTAGGAGATTAATGGTGGGTTTTTTGCATTTCCAAGGGGTAGAGTCTAGATACTTGGTGGTTTCCGTTTGGAGCTCTTCTCTATTTAGTTCTTTACTTAATTGATGTATCTTCTTTGCCGATGGTGGGTTCGGAACGAGCTTCTTACTGAATGGGACATTGCATCTATTGATGATGTCTCTCGTAGGGTGTGAGGGATCATGTACTGAGACTCTCACTGCATATCTTAATATCAACTCTTCTTCTCAATGTGAGTGGTGTCTCACCTGTGAGGAGTTGCATTTTTTCTTTGGGTGTGTTTGGTAGGGAGCCTGTACATATTCTTAACGCCTTGGTTTGGATTATGTCCAATTGTTTAAGAAGGGTTTGTTTTGCTGATGCATAAATCTGGCACCCGTAGTCCAGTTTCGATCTAATTAAGGCCCTATAGAGCATCAAAAGTGTGTCCTGATCAGCTCCCCATTTCACACCTTTAATGTTTTTAAGGAGATTAAGATCACCGCTACAGTTCCGGACTAGCTCTGTAATGTGATATTTCCATGTAAGATGTTGATCAAAGTGCATACCCAAAAAGTTTGCTACTTTCTCAAATTTGATAATTTCGCCTTGTATGGGGGGGGGGGGTATCATACACCTAGGTTTAGGGGAGAATAAAACTCCTGTTGTTTTCCCTTTTGATACTTTAAATCCCCATCTATCTGCCCATTTGCCAATTTTTGTTAAATTGGTTTGTAGATCAACGATGAGTTGTTGGCTGGTTGGATTACCTGCTTTCCATATGCCGCTGTCGTCAGCAAACTGCGATAAGTCGATTTTGTTAAGGTCGACAGCATGTTCTAGGTCGTTGATCATAATGTTGAAAAGGGTTGGGCTTCCTTGCGGGGTACCGTTCTCGAGTTCATAAATTTCGGAATACTGGTCCCCTATTCTGGTTTTGATCTGTCTTCCTTTTAGGAAATTATGGATCCATTTATGCATACGGCCATTTATCTCGTAATGATTTAATTTGGCGATAAGTCCGTCAGTCCAGACTAGGTCAAAGGTTTTCTCTAGGTCAAGAAAAATTGCTATGAGATGCCGATCGCATTTTCGTTTAGCATTAAATGCTAGTTTAATGAGAGATTCAAGCCTCACTAGTTGGTCTAAGGTGGATCTTTTGTTACGGAAACCGCTTTGGTTTTGGGAGATCAGGTTGTTGCTTTCCAGATGATGTTTCAATCTGTTGTTGAGCATAGTCTTCATCACCTTGTTTATAGTGTCAGTGAGTGAGATTGGTCTGTATAATGATATTTCTGTGGGGTCCTTTCCGACTTTTGGAATTGGGATGACTATTGCTTGTTTCCATTTAGTAGGGATCTGTCCAGTTTTTCATGATTGATTTATTAGATTTAATAAGCTGCTTTCAATATTTGGAGGGATGTTTTTGTATATTTCATATCCTAGATTATCCTCTCCTGGTGAGGTTGAATTTTTTTTATCCCTAATAGCTATTTTCCATTCATCAATAGAAAAATCAGCATTGAGCGGGCTGTATTTGGTATCCAGGTCTGTGTAGAAATGGGGGTGTTTTTGTTCTAACATTTTCCGATGTGCTTGGAATTGAGCTGAATGATTATTATTACTGCTCATGCCTGCAAAATAGTTTGCCAGATGGTTTGCCTTTTCTTTATTAGTTGTCATTCCTTGGATATTGGGCATGCTGTATGCAGCTTTGCCTTTCATGGATTTTATCTGGTTCCAGACTCGCTTAGAATTGCATTATTTGAAGTCAGTGGTAGAACAGTATTCATGCCATGTTGTTTCCTTTGCCTTGCGGATTACTAGCTTGGTTTGTTTTTCCTTTGATTTGTATTCTTAGTAATCTGTTGATTTGTCTGTTGTCGGAATTTGTTCAGGGCCTTCTTCTTCTCTTTGATTATGCTATTGCACTCATCATTCCACCATGAAATGGACAGTTTTGTAAGGGAATTGTTCCATTTTTCTGTTTTGGGGATACTTTTTGTGGCAGCTGCATTTATTACGTCTAGGATGTTTTGGTTGAATTTGTCAATGTCATCATATCATGTATATGTTCTTCAGATACGTTGGTAAGTAGAGAGATGAACATGTGCCAGTCGGCTTTATCTCCATTTGGGAATTTTAGAGGAGTTAGTTATTGGGTGGGTGAGATTGAAGGTGATGTGTATAGGGAAGTGGTCGCTTCCTAATGTGGTTTCTTAATCAAGGTGGCTAAATTTGGGGTGCAGATCTTAGGTCTAATGCGGATAAGGAGCCATCCTCTGGGCTAATCCTCGTTTTGGTTCCGTCATTAAGTATTACTAGGTTATTGTTGAATACCCATTCCTCGATCATAGAACCTCGCTTGTTTAGGCGGGTTCCTCCCCATCGTTTGCTGTGTGCGTTGAAATCGCCACAAACTATGTACCCATTTGAAGAGCCTGGTTATTTGGTCATAGTTTAGGGGTGAAACATTGTAGGTTTTTCCATGGTCATAGATATTGAACATTTCTATACTGATCTGGCCTATGTGGACTAGTATTGACCGATATTCTAAAGTAATTGGGACAATTCCGTCAGAGAGAGGGTTTGATTGTTGTTTAAAGGTTGTATTTGGGAGTAAGTCGCTGACAAAGATGGCAGACCCCCTCCCCTCCATTTCAATGTCCCTCATAGCATATTTGCACGTTGAATAGCCGGGGAGTTTTGGTAAATATTTGGAGGTTTGTTTAAGTAAGGTTTCTTGAATACAAATAATATCTGGTTTTTGTTTTGTGTTATTTAGTTTGATAAGGAGTTCTGGCTTATTATATTCAGCCCCCGACTATTCCATTGCCAAATTACTAGGCAGTAGCCAGACTGCTTACTTAATTTGGATTAAGGTCGCATTCGCCCATTAGGGCATGTGCGACCAGTTAGTGCCCCCACAGGGGGCTGTTACATTTTTTCGATAGAGACGGTGGTGTGCCACATCCCCTAACGCATTAGTGCACTCACAGAGTGCTGATAGATTTAGCCGACAGGTAGTGGGACAATAAGTCCCATTCGACCTGTATGAAAGGCTTTCATGAGTGGGAATGGACCCAACACACACTCATGCTGAAGGAATGAAATGCCTATCTACTGTGGTATGAGACGTCGAGTTTGATTGGACAATTCTCACATGACGTCACCCGGTTCCGTGCGTACACGCTCTTCGGGGCACCTGATTTAGACGAGTGGGAATCGGCCCACACACTCGTCTTTTTAATGTCCGAGTAGGCAGGGAGGATAAGGACCCGGGGGGAGACACCAAACACCAGCTGGAACGTACCTGAAACGCCAGAATTAGTGATATCAAATTCAACCCAGTTGTCTATATGATGTGTATTTCCTATTACCAATTTTGTGTAAGCAACAATTGCAATTAGAGTCACGGATTTTAGTTTAAATTTTCCTATCTTGTAATTTATTTTTGAAAGTACATAGTGTATATATTTTATTTAAATAAGAAAAAAAAAAACGGTCTAAGAGACCAAAAATAATTTTTGATAGCCGAGTTAGGTATTGTGGTTTTAATTTAGAACTGTGGCCAAAGGATCATGTTAGGTTATCAATAGTATTATCGAGTCGAGATTTCAAGCCAAATTGAAACCTCTTAATATGAGGCAATTGATTTAGCCCTGAAAAGGACTGGGTTTACCCCTCAGGGTGTGGTGGCATCAGGGTGTCGTGGTATCAGCTGATAGATGAATTCTGGAGCTTGGAATCTTTCCTTTGGTCTCCCCCTGTATTCTTGAAGGGCTACCATGTCTCCCACCACCAATTTGTCCCAATGGTAATGTATTTCGATTGGAGTAATCTGTATGTTGTGGATCTTGTACAGCTCGCTGACGATTAGGCCTAAGACTGCAAGGGGGCAGTCAAGGAACTTCCGTCCTAGTTTACTGATATCGTCATAGAGGATTTTCGCTTCGATGTATTCCTTCTCAAATTTTTTTGGTAGTTTACCATCTTCATAATAGAAATAGTATCCCTGCAAGATGGTTCCCAATTCTGCAATGTGTTTTGTTGTTGTCTCATTTTTTTCGAGCAGATGTGTGATACCCCATAGTTCAATTTGTTCAAAGATGTAGTTGATTATATCCGCCCTTTTTTTAATATCTACCTTTTTCTTGTTTTGTCCTCTCCTGGTTCTGGTTTGATCCTCTTTAGCATAATATTTCATTAATCTTTGTTTCACTGATGTGATTGTTGTTCCTATTGTTGTGGTGGTAGTTGCTGTTTTTGTAATGTTACTCATTATCTCAGTTGATTTTGTTTTTGATGTTATTTCTTTATCTACATCCTTGTTTTCTTCATTGCTTGTTGACAATGTAGATGTAGATATTGTTGCTGCTGTTGTTTTTGTAGCGAGAGGTCCAGGAGCTGTTGCTTTTGTTATTTGTACTGGTGATGTTTTCAAGGTCGTATGTTGATGAGGTGTATTTGTGTCAGCAATTTTTTTTCCGTAGCTGTTGTTGCGGTTTTATGATGATCCATTGCCTTTGTAGTTGTTGTTGTTGTTGTAACCACTTTGTTGCAGGTGTTAATTCTTTTCCCGTTGTTGTGGAATTTTCCTTAAAATTTCCGTCTTTTGGGGTACCCTTGTTAGCCTCGTTCCCCTTTTCTTCTTGTAATGGTCTGTTGACTACTGTTTCAATACTCTTTGAGGTTGGCTCTAGAGTAATGTTCACCGGCTTAATTATGGTTGTTGAATGTATAGCGGCGACAGGAGCTGTTGATAGTTGTAAGGTGGAATTTTCCTCTTTACTAGTTTGAGTTTGCGGTGTCTTTTCCTGCGATGTACATCTAGAAGAAGGCTGGGGAGTTATCGAAGAGGCATATTATGTCAGTTGTGAGCTTGAACTTGTGTTGTTGTTGTTGTGTGTTGGATTTTTAACGTAGCTTTAACAATTTTTCAGTCATATCGCTACGATGTCTGCAGTGTGGCAGTTTATAGTGATGTCTAGCACTGGGGCCTTAATGCTGCAGACATGTAGCATGAT
Source organism: Megalonaias nervosa (assembly GCA_016617855.1). Classification (NCBI taxonomy): domain Eukaryota; kingdom Metazoa; phylum Mollusca; class Bivalvia; order Unionida; family Unionidae; genus Megalonaias; species Megalonaias nervosa. Next base: position 22,962 of record JAECUM010025160.1, on the reverse strand, counting down.
GTCCCACCCAGTCACATTATCCTGACACCAGGCCGACCAGTCCTAACACTAACCTCGTAATGCTGAGCGCCAAGCGAGGCAGCTGTTAGTACCATTTTTGTAAGTCTTTGGTATGACTCGGCCGGGGATCGAACCCACGACCTCCCGCATCCGCTTGAACTTGTAGCTTGCTCATTCTGTGGTGCCTCACGTGACCTTCTTAATGGCTGTCTTCTACTTTGAAGTCCATATCTCCAATTACTTCTGTCTGCGTTATTTTTCCAAATTAATAGGAGCGTTGCCCGTTTAGCTTGGGCACGAAGGCTCCATCCTGTAGCGAGTCCTAGGTCAAGTCCTATTATCGCGTTCAATGCTTGGTATGGAATTAAACTTTCCATCTCTAACTAAAGTGCTGATCTTGTTACTACTCTCTGCTGTGCTGGAAGTCAGACTGATGATGATAATGACTTTAAATTATAGTGGCTTGCGCACATATTGTGCATGTGCCACTGTTTAATGCCTGCATGACAGGCTGTTAAATATTCCTGGGAGAGGGAATCAGAGCCACCTCACCCAGGCTTTAATGCACTCAATGAGTGCTGCTAAATGAGGTAAATGGTGTGTTCCACATTGCCTGAATGAATGGCTTTATGAGTGGGAATGGACCCATCACGCACTCATGTTTTCAGTCGCATATATCAATCAGTGTTCTGAGTGGGATTCGAGGCACACACTCAGATTTGGTTAGCGTATTTTTATGCGTGCATTGAACGCTGTTAAATGAATGTCTGGCAGAGGAAAAGGAGGAAACGGGTCATCAGGGCAGCGCAAAACCACACCAGAAGGGTCCGCAGTTCCTGGGTCGTTGGTCGAATTTTGTCTTGCACGAATTGTGAATATACTCTGAATTTAATGCCGAAAGAAGTTGATTTTTGTTGAATTTGGAAGTACTCTGTGCTGTTTTATTAAAGGTAAGAAGTAGGTTACCTCCGATGGCAGCCATTAGTATGCATATATTTGTATTGTCACATTGTGTGACTGGCCCTGATGCCAGACTTTAACTTAACTTAAACGGATTAAAGTCGCATATGCTAACAAGAGCTTGCGCGACTGGTTAATTCTCGAGTGTCGAGATTTTTAATTGGTCAGGGTTGTAGGAATGGTGCCACTAAAGCGGGGTGCTTTAATGTGCGATGGTCGCACTGTTTAATTGGGTCTGGCAAAGGCAAATGAGGAGAAGGACCCAGAAACGCGCGAGCGCTACAGCAAGAGACGTCGTGCACGCCCCAGAACCCCAGACCGTACTATAGATTGCCAAATTTAGTCCAGTTAGATTAAGGGACAGAACCTATTACCAATAGTGATGCCAGACTGACGAACTCTATGCTTTATATACTTGATGTACGGACGTGAAGGAAAACATCCCGTACAATAACTTCACATATTACCTACTATCCACACAGAAGGGATGAAAAAAAACCTCAATATCTACTATCCACACAGAAGGGAAGAAAATAACCTAATATCTACTATCCATACAGTAGGGAAGAAAATAACCCATTATATACTATCAACATAGGTACGCGCGCACAGCAACACACATACAAACAAACACACAAACGTACGAGTGCACACAAATACACATACAAACAAACAAACGTACGCGCGCTCTTACAAACACACAAGTAACACATACACACACAAACGTATGCGAACGCTTAAAAAAAACCACACACACACACAAACGTACGAGCAAGCATACAAATACACAAACACACACGCAGCAGTAAAGGAGTTAGTGTTTATAGGCACACTACTTCACATTCACTCAAATTGGGAGCTTGATCAGTCTCTCTTTTCTGGAGATCTGGTTAGCCCTGAAAAGGGCTGGGTTTTTTTAGAACTTCAGATGCACCTCTTAATGCTGGCACTTCCCAGGTCTAGCCCCACGCATGCATCGTCTGCTCCAGTCCTGCTCCCAATTGATGCGTGTGGTTGGGAGCGCAGATGGGGGTTGAGTGGCCTCATCATCCCAGAGTTTTCACTCTGAGGGATAGTGAAGACTTTTTCCCTCTGTCTTCTTCTATGCCAGATCAGGGGATGATGAGGTCTTGGTACTTGTGGCTGTGGTGATGATAGTGGCTGTGGTACTGGTACTGGCTGTGGTGCTGGTAATGATACTGGTAGTAGTGGCTGTGGTTGTTGTTGACGTTGCTGTGGTGGTGTTGCTAGTGGCTGTGGATGTGTCCTCATCTCAGGCTTGACCTCACACAGAAGCCTTAGCATGAGGTGAGGAAGGATTCTTTCTTCCTTCTCTTTCTACTTTTTCCTCTTCTCCTCCTCCTTTTCTATCCTAGTTTCCTCCTGTATCGCCTCTATGGCCAGCTCATCCAATAAACGTCTAGCATACTCCAGGTGCATCTGAACCGCCAACATTTAGCTATTCTGTTCATCTTCTAAGGTAATGAGTGAGCACTGGGTAGCCAGACCGACGAACGCTCCGCGTTATATCCCTGAAGAGCGGACGTGAAGGAAAACATCCACCTGACACAAAAACTCACAATACCCACATTACCATCACATGGAACGCGCGAACCTAAAAGAAACACTCACGTTGACGTTTTACTTACAAACACATACATACTATCTGATAAGACAGAGAAACGAAGTGCTTATAGACACACTTCTATTTTTTTTTAACTAACACACAAACACAAAGACAGACATATAGTTTGGCAATTTGACTAGTATCTCTTTTCTAGAGGGTTGGGTAGCCCTGAAAAGGGCTGTTTTGTTCGGGAAGTTATGGCAATCTTTTATCTGCTAAGATTGCGTCCCCGTCTGGCTGCAGGCTTTCCTACAGGATAAGGTCTGCTTCTTCGGAAAGAGAAGGAGAACTCTTTCGTGTCTTCACGACAGTCATCAAAACCTCTGTCTGGCTCCTGCTGTTGCTGCTGCTGCTGTTGTTGCTCTCTCTGCTTCTGAAGTCTATACTTCTCCGTCCACTCTTCTTGCTCTTTCTTGATTTCATCTCTGAAGAGCCCTTTTATCAGGTCTTCGACCACTTTCAACATCCTGACATTCTCTATCTCATTAGGCTTCGGTATCAGGTTTTGCCTGACACGGTGTAAACTCACGTAGGATTCGTTCAGCTTGGCTAGTCTTGAAGGCATGTTCATAGGTTGACGAGTCAACAATGGATGGTCAGACTGACTTACTTACTTAGTTGGATTTAGGTCGCATTCGCCGACTGGGGCTAATAGACTTTTCGAGGGGGACGGAATAGTGAGCGAATGATGAATGATGTCGTCTTGTCGCATTTATAATTTAGAAATAATATGTGTGTTGTTTGTAATAGAAGAAATGACACAGTGGATCTAACTAAGATATTTTATTGGGAATTTAAGTTGATAATTACGGAAGCTTACTTAAAATTTAACTTTTTCCGCATTGTGCGGGGGACCTGATGGCTGGGTTTAGCCACCTTATGGATCTAATTTTTGGGTCCTATGTCTTAATCAACTAGTTTAGTTGCCACATTGTGCGGTTTTTAAACACCTTATACAGATAATTTGGGGTCTTATTCTTAATCAACTAGTTTAGTTGCCACTTTGTGCGGCTCGGCCTGATGGCTTTGGGTTTTTAGCCACCTTATGAAGATAATTTGGGGTCCTACGCTATACTTAGTAAATTAGTTAGTCGAATCGTTGCCACATTGTGCAGCTGGTCCTGATGGCTGGGGTTTAAGCCACCTTATAATGACTAAGTTTAATGAGCCAGTTTTGATTGCTAATGTTTTAATGATCCACTATATCAAGAGATGTAGAAGAAGAAGGGAGAAATTGTTAGTAGTTGTGCTTGGGAGAAATTGGGACAGATTGGCTGCCGACCACTTTTTGATACCTGCAGTCGTATTGCATTCCTTAACGAATCATACTTTTCACGCCCTTGCAGTATCGTAGTAGGTAATGGGTGCAGGTGTAGCATCGGCCCGCGCACAGACTGAACCACCCCTACTTGGGTGATATACCGTATGCCACCTCCGCACCCACTTCCCAACCCCGGTATAAATTCATAGAAGCGTCTAGTAAATCCATAGCCGCCTGTATGGAAGTGGCACCAGTTATATGACTCGTTTGGGTGTGATTTCTGTTTCAATTTTGAGTTTATTGTTGAAACGAACAAGATGGTTTTTGCGGTTAACAGGGGTAAATGAATTATAAAATTTATAAAATAAATGTATGAGAATGGGACCAATAGTTATATTGCGTTACCTAATATTTACTTATCGCTTATTGCATTGCTTGACGAATCGTGCCCCCAATACCGCCTGCAGTATTGTAGTAGGTAATGGGTGCACGTGCAGCATCGGCCCGCGCACAGACTGGACCACCCCTACTTGGGTGATATACCGTATGCCACATCCGTACCAACTTCCCCACCCCGGCAAAAAATCATAAAGGCGTCTAGTAAATTCACAGCCGCACGTATGTAAGCGGCATCAGCTACTCGATTCGTTTTGGGTGTGATTTTTGTTTCAATTATGAGTTATTAATGAAACGAACAGGGTGGTATTGCACATGTCATATTGCATTGCTTGTTCAGACAGTTTTTGATTTTTCTTATTTTATCTATCTCCTTGAGGAAAATTAGTATGGTTTCGTTAGTTAGCTTTGGGTTTGGGTTGCTCTGGGATGGTGATTCCGGATAGGTGCAGGGAGAGCCAATGTCTTTAAGAGAACTGATTAGTTTCCCCTTGGCATTTTGTATCTATGGCAAATATTGAATACGTGTTGGAGATCCTCAGTATTGGGGCAGTGGAGGCAACTGATTCATCTTTCTTTGTTAAGTTGAATGTATTTACCCATACTGCCTGCTAGTAAGGTTTTGCTAGTTTTAATTTTATTTATGATTCGTTGATTATGCTTGTCGATTGTTACTGGGGCTTTGGTTTTGCGACTCACTAATTTTTGCATCGAGTACAGCGTACGACCTTTGGGGCATGAATCCCACTCAATTTTCCATTTCGACTTGATTGTTTTGAATATCATGCTATATATCCCTGGGATGCTGTACTCAATATGTGTGGGATTTTGGTCATTAAGTTTGGTTTTTGCCACCAAGTCGACTTTGTCATTGCCAGGTATGTTGATGTGGGAAGGCACCCACATGAATTCTTCAATTTGATCTTGTTTCATCATGTTTTTAAGAAGCAATTTTGTCTCTTTCAGTAGGTTCTCTCGCCCCTTTGAGTTTCCAGTTTCTAGGGATTTTAAAATGCTAAGTGAATCGCTAATTAAGAGCGTTTTGTGGAATTTATGGTTGTTTGCCAATTTTATTGCTTCAAATATGGCCCAAAATTCTGCTGTGTATATAGAGCAATTATCCGGAAGTCTATTTCCTAATTCCTTATCTAATTCCGGGATAGTTAGGGCTGCAGCAGTTCTGACTGGGTCTTTTGATTTCGATCCATCTGTGTAGATTTTGACAAATTCTTTGTAGGAATTGTGAATTATTGTTAGAATTTTGGATCTAATCTCTAACGGTTGGTCTTGTTTGGAGCCAACGGTTGTTGCTAGCAAGTTTATACTTAGATTCTTACATGTCCATGGTGTAGGGTCTGGGTGTTGGATGGGATCTGCTTGAAGGCTGTTAATATTGAGTTCTTTCCTTAATGTATGGATCTTTATTCCTGAGGGTGGGAAGGGGACGAGTCTCTGGCTAAACAGGATATTGCATCTGCTGATGATGTCTCTTGTGGGATCGTTAGGGTCATGTACTGAGATTCTGGCTGCGTATCTTAGGGTCAGTTATTCTCTTCTCAGTGTTAATGATGTTTCGCCTGTGAGTATCTGCAGTTCTTCCTTGGAAGTATTGTTAAGGGAACCTGTACATATACGTAACGCTTTGGCTTGGATTATGTCTAGCCGTTTGAGGAGGGAAGGTTTGGCTGAGGCATAGATCTGACACCTGTAGTCCAATTTGGACCTAATTAGGGCCGTATAAAGCGTTACGAGCGTGTCTTGGTCGGCTCTACACTTTATGCCTTTGATGTTTTTGAGGAGGTTTAGGTCACCATTACATTTGCGTATTAATTCGGTAATGTGGTGTTTCCATGTGAGATGTTGATCGAAATACATACCCCAAAATTTAGTTACTTTTCCAAATATAATGGGTTCGCCTTGTATGTACAGTGTGGGTGGTTCTATACTGTATCTGGCATTAGGGGAGAATAACATTCCAGTTGTTTTTCCTTTTGATAGTTTGAACTCCCATTTGTCAGCCCATTTACCAATATTTGTTAGATTGGTTCGTAGATCAGCGATTAGTTGTTGGCTGTATGGGTTGCCCGCTTTCTATATGCCACTGTCGTCAGCAAATTGTGACAAGTCGATTTTTCTAAGGTCGATAGCGTGTTCTAGGTCGTTGATCATGATATTAAAGAGAGTTGGGCTTAACACACTTCCTTAAGGGGTACCGTTCTCTAATTCGTGATTTTCTAAAAATTGGTCCCCTATTCTGATTCTAAGGTGTCTTGCTTTTAGGAAATTTTGGATCCATTTGTGCATGTGGCCATTGATCCCATAATAGTTCAGCTTAGCGATAAGGTCATCGGTCCAAACCAGATCAAAGGCTTTCTCAAGGTCTAGAAAAATCGCTATGAGATGTCGATCACATTTTCGTTTAGCGTTAAATGCTAATTTAATGCGCGACTCAAGCCTTACTAGCTGTTCAAAGGTGGATCTTTTGTTACGTAAGCCACTTTGGTCCTTTGAGATGAGGTTGTTACTTTCAAGGTGGTGCTTGAGTCTGTTGTTAATCATTGTCTCCATCACACTTACAAATAGTGTCAGTGAGTGAGATTGGTCTGTAAGATGATAGTTCGGATGGGTCTTTACCGGCTTTTGGAATTGGGATGAATATGGCTTGTTTCCATTTTTTAGGCATTTGTCCTGTCTTCCAAGATTTATTTATAATGTCTAGCAGGATTTCTTCGATATTGGGAGGGATGTAATTTCGTATCCTAAATTATCTTCTCCTGGTGAGATGGATTTTTTTTGTCTCTGATAGTTATCTTCCATTCTTCAACGGAAAAATCAGCATTAAGAGGGGAATATTTGGGATCCATGCCACTGAAGAGATGAGGATACTTACGCTCTACTGTTGCTCGGTGTGCCTGGAATTGTGCTGAATGATTGTAATTGCTGCTCATTCCGGCAAAATGTTTTGCTAGTTATTCAGCTTTATCTTTGTTGGTTATCACTCCTTCATACTGGGTATGCTGTTACCATTGTTGCCTCTTATGGCTTTTATTCGTCTCCAAATCTGTTTGGAATTGCATTGCTTAATATTGAGGGTGGAGCAGTATGTTTGCCATGCTGTTTCCTTTGCTCTTCGGATTACAAGCTTTGTCTGTTTTGCCTTCAATTTATATTCCAGATAATCTGTTGATTGACCTATGTGCCGAAATTTGTTTAGGGCTTTCTTTATCTCTTGGATTATATTTTTGCAATCTTCGTTCCAAAATGGCATGGACGGTTTTGCAATTGAATTGTTCCCTTTTCCTGTTTTGGGGATGCTTTTTGTGGCAGCCGCATTGATAGCTTCAAGGATGTTTTGGTTGCATGTGTCAATATCTTCGTCCTGCAAATTTGATATAGTTATGCCGGAAAGGGAGGAGTTGAATGTATGCCAGTCAGTTTTATCCAATCTCCATCCTCAGTCAATGAGCCTCTCTTATTTAGATGAGTTCCTCCCCATCGTTTGCTATGTGCGTTGAAACCGCCACAGATTATACACTCATTTGCAGAGCTGGTCAACTGAGTATAGTTTAGAGGGGAAACAGTATATGGTTTTCCATTGTCATAAATATCAAAAGTTTCAATTGTAAGCTGGCCAATGTGTACGAGTACCGAATGGTACTCAAGGGTTATAGGGTGTTCTGAGTCAATGTGGGGGCTTGAATGTTGTTCAAAGAATGTATTTGAGAGTGAATCGCTGACAAAGATAGCCAGACCCCACCCCCACCCCGCACTTTGCTTTCGTTATGTCTCATAATGAATTTGCTGGTGGAAAAACCGGGGATATTTGGCAAATATTTAGAGTTTTGATGTAATAAAGTTTCTTGAATACAAATGATATCTGGTTTGTGGTTGGTCTTATTAAGTTTGATCAGTAATTCAGGTTTATTTATATTAAGACCCCGGCTATTCCATTGCCAGATTGTTAGTTATTTTGCTAGTTTTGTCCATTTATGTATACATATATAATTTAATTATTTTAATTGATTATATCTGTCATATTTATTGAATGTAAACAAGGTGTTTCTCCATCAAATCTAGAAGCAGTTTGAAAAAAGGGATGAATGGAATGTGATTATTTTGAGTGAGGGTTGTGATACCTGATAATAAGTCTTTTAGGTTAAAAAATAATGGTGGTATGAGAGAAGACTTCTAGGGGTGGTATCATTGTGTTACTTGCACTGCTTGTGCCTTTGTCACTTGCATTGCTTATTGTTTTGTTATTCGTATTGTGTGCGTTTTCATTTTTTTGATTTTGTGCATACGTCTTGATGGGTGATCGGTAAGTCTGAGTTTGGTATTTTGTGAGCATTTGTATTGCCCTCTTTGGTGGGAAGGTGCTCCACCTGTTTACCGATCTCCATTGAGGGCGGTGGAGAAGGTCTTCTTGTCAGCTGGTTGATGTAGGAGGACTGTGAATAACGTTATTTGGGCGACTGGGTACTGTTTTGTTCTCCTGATGAGTATTTTGAAGGCGGGTTAGTGCTTTATGTTAGGTACTATTCCGTCATAAGTCGAATAGTTTCCTTTTCCTTCTTGGTATATGGGCACTCGTCAGAGAAGGGGTGGTGGGGTCTATTACAATTTACACATCTTTGACCCCGGAATGTGCATTTGTTATTATGGCTACCACCACAAGTGTCTCATCTTTTCCTAAATTTGCATTTGTTGACGAAGTGTACCATGATTTGCAATTACTGCAGAAACGAGGCTTATTGATATATTCCTGAAGGGCGTATGAGTAGCCATCAAAAAAGACAAGTAGTGGGGGTTGAGTTGAACTTCAGTAAAACAGCCGAGGACACAAGACCAAGGTTAGTCCGTAGTCTATATGCACTGGAGATATCAGTTCCTTGCGTTATCAACTCTCGGGCAATCTCATAGTTGCTTAAGGAGTTGTGCTTCACATTGAGCTTTATAACCTTTTTGTAGGTTACCTTATGTTTGGTTGATTTAATTCAGTTTGTCATAGTCCTTGTTTCCTTATCCTCATCCTTGATAGTTTCTTGTTGGTGCTTGTTCGAGGAACTTGATTTTAGTGCGACGTGCCTTGTTACGTATATTCATTGGACCGATGTACTGCATTTCCATATACTTGGCCACCTACATGAGGGAACTACATCTAACTAAAACGCAGTTGGTTTTTTGGCCTGATGATTTGAAAGGCAGCTGAATGTGTTTTCGTCAGGGCCGATGCAATGCATCTAGTATGGTCAGATTGGAGACCGCCTCGCGTTATATGACTCAAGCGCGGACGTGATAGAAAACATCCCTACGATTTTTGTTGGGTAGGAAGACTATGATAGCTGATTTCATGGAGAGAGAGAGAGAGAGAGAGAGAGAGAGAGAGAGAGAGAGAGAGAGAGAGAGAGAGAGAGCGCACATCTATTCAGAGTTTTTTTGAAAACAAACGACAGACACATTTTTTCAAAACACAACAGTTTTTATTCAACAAAGAATTAACAACTAAGAAATCATATAACATCAAACAAATTATTTTTGACAAGGTTGATAACGTTGTGAAGTGAAGTTAGACTTCCCATGATGGAAGTCATTGGGCCATTGATGTACACTACGTTTCCAAGCTAAAGACAAGAGATATCTATAACGGTCACACAACCATTGATCTATGTTTTCATCGTTTCTAGAAGAGTTACGATCAAAATAAGTCACTAAATGTTCTAAGTGATATCCAAGACTGCGCTGATGAAGAAAATACACACAATATTGTCCACACACCATAGAATCTGTGCATTGTAATTTCACATTATTGAATCCTGTCGTCTGAGCATTTCTTCTCATAAAGTCGATGATCTCGTCTTCCAGAGGTGGTAATCCATACGAATCAAAATACTCCACACAATCATCGTGGGGAAAGTAGACGGCTACCCAGTGGGTTTCTGGGAGATGACTGTCTTCCGTGTTGATGACATAAGCTTGATGGTCTTTAGGCTTGCGATGAGGCAGTTCATCTTTAGCGAACACGACAGGATTCCAAGAAGTATACGAAATGTTGTTCAAAAGGTAAAGTTCCCAGTATCCATTTTTGTTTTGTTTTTTTCACAGGTAATGATAATTCATGAATTCAATTCTGACTTTTTGCTTGAAAATCTCTGACAAGTAACCGTTTCTTCACTTCGTTTCTGCACTCTGGGACAAGAGCGCTTCAATGTGATAGATCTCCAGAGTAGTCAATCGAGGAGAGGAATGATCACGCAAGTCTTTATACCACTGATGCAACACTGCTTCTTCCGAGATGAGATCCCAAAAGTCCTCCAGATACTCGTCCAATTTTCTTCTTGACTCATCGTGTTGAATTTGACTGGGATGATCGTTTTGACATCCATAGCAATCTTTCTTGACCAATTCCGTAATTTTTTCTGCCAGGTGTTTAGCAAAACAGGAGACTAAATGTTGTTCTTGTTCTGGCCATCTGGACATGACCACCACGTCCTCTTTGTCTTTGTGTTTGGGTTCTGTTTCCACGTTATCCTCCCATTCCATTTCCAAAGATTTTCCACCATTCAAAAGGGATAAGAGTCTTCCAAAGCTTCTAATAATCTAGAATGACTTCTCTCAAACTATTGATATCTATCGTATTATCGAATTCGGCACACAGGCATACAGGATGACGTTCACCGTCTCGGTGAGAGGTGTAGCAAACTGAAGTTCCACACGAAGCTGACCGGATTTTATAGGGTGGAAATGTCTCTCGTCGCTGCCTTGGTCTGGAGTGAAATCAAAAGCCCACAAAGCGAAACCTCCTGCATAATCTTCGTACGAAATGCCGTGGCTGGTGTTGGTCCCTAACTGTCTGGTAGCTTCGTACAGGGAAACGTACTACCTCAAGTAATTCTTCTTCTCGTCACTAAAGTCAAGTTCAAAGGGTCTGGTCCACAAACTTTTACCATCGCGACTGACTTCAATCTTGGACAAATTGTAGTGCTCAAACTCGAAAGTATTGGCAGTTCTGGTACCGTTGAAAGCTGCATTGCTAACGATACCAACGATGAAACGTTTGGGTAACTGTCCTTGGAACAGATGATCTTCGATCCTGGATCGGAATCCAGTGGCGATGGTGAAGGTTTTCACTTCCACGCGTCGTATCGGATACTTGGTAGTCGTTCTGCTCAAAGTGTGACTGATGTCGTTTCCCGCTTTAGGTAACACTTCTACGCGGCGCACGTAAAGTCTGCCTTATTGGATGATTGTTTTGTAATTGGCATTATCAGCCATCAAAAAGAAAGCTGCACTGCTCAGATTCAGTCTCAGGCGGACATCCACTCCGTACAGCAAATACTTCTCTTGCAACCACATGTCTAAATGCAAGCGATCCATCAGTTCTAAACTACGGCTTTCTTTGATTTTCTTTTCACGTTCAATAAATCCAGTATTCTCTGCATCTAGCTCGTTGAATTTGTCCTTCGTGTCAGGTTTCGATACCACGCAAGCATCCAGATAAGTCACTTTGGGCTCTTTTCCGTACGTCAAGAGATTTTCCAGGTACGCTCGGTAGAGGTAAGTATCCATGCTGTTACTGACCAGTTTTTTTTATTCAAGTACAAATTAACTTCGTTGAACAAGGAATGCATGAAATTATTAACGGGGACTACATTATCCGTATCCTTTACATGTGTCGATCACTTTCACTTTCAGGTACAAGTAACTGCTTTTCAGATCGATATAATCTTCGGGCTGTCCTTTGATTTCACATTCGATGGGAGCTGAATCCGTCAAAGAGGAGATGGGATGAAATTCTACCCATTGGGATTCTTGCATCGTCATCATGGTGGGTGGCATGGCAAACAGATCCAGTTCTGACTTGGAACAAGCGCAAGACTCTCGGTGCATCATTTTCTCTTTCTATCTCTCTGTTTCTTTTTAATAATCAAAAACGTCTAAGTCTCGGACGGTTCTTTTTTTCTTGGTCTTTCTAGCCCTATGGGTGTGAAGTCCTCTGAAGGGGTGTTTTCTTCGTCTCTTTCTGCCTTGTCCTTGCTGTGGCGTTAGGGAAACAGGAATGCCTGACTTGGCAGCGTCCAGGGCATTTATAGGAGTTTCTTGTCGACCCATAATGTCTTGCCAGTTTGAAGCAAGATATTTTTGCCTGCTCTCAAGAAGGTTTTTTTGGGTTTTGTTTGTCGATGATGACATTTTGGAGAAATTCTTTGCTTTGCGTCAAAGCGGCATCTTTCAAGGCGTGCAATCCTCGTGTCACCATCGGTTTCAAAACGGGCGCCACTTAACGAAAGGCAGATTTCAGCATATCTCCTAAACCATGTCCTTGCTGTCGAGCGACTCCTCGGTACACAGGATACATGACTTACAAGGCGCTAGAGAATGGTTTTCGAAAATGGAGTTTCACCGTGACTTTCCCTTTGGAGAATGGAATATTTTGTCTCAAATCTCCTTTTAATGCAATGCTAACAGTGTCAAAATACGACTTACTGACGGGCAAATAGTGATGATGTACAAACTCGCGTTGAACGTGATAGGTGTTTCCACCTTCTTCCTCAGCGTTCGTGGCAGAATCCACTTTGAAAGGAATGACTCGCAGTAACGGTACGGATATGTGTCCCACCACGTTGTACTCCACCACATCTGAGTACACAAAGATTAAATTCAGTCCTTGGTTCAGTTCCACCGGGGAACCGCTTTGCAAAATCCGAGTTGCTGGTAATGGTTGGTATGGGTAGACCCTGGAGCATCTTAACGTCTCCACCCAAAATGTCAAACAATACCTACCACTTTGCTCTCCGGAAATTTCATCAGTAGGCGACGAGCTACTTTATGGTACTCAGTGGTGACATTTTTTTCTGTCCAAGGCTCTGCTAAACACGGCATTGAATTTGTTAGCAATCGTGTTCACCAGATGTTAACCGCTGAAATAATAGCCTGCAGGAATGTGCGACAGAAAGGTGTAACATTTAAATCTTTCGGTAGGTAATTGTATCTTAGCATCACCTACAGCGCCTGGTTGATTTTTGAAGTAATCTTGCACTTGTTCGTCATAAACTTCGACCGCAAAAGTGTTTTGATATTCGATGATATTTAGAATTTGTGTAGGGTGAATCATTTCCACCAAAGCCACTTCCCAATGGCTTCGTGATCCAATTGGATGGCCTGAGGTAATTTGGTCGTGAAACAGCACAAGATGTTGTGGGGAAACACAGCCATGGAACTGTCACTGGGTAACGTTAAGTAAAATTGGTTATTAATAATTCCAGAGTTCTGCTGTCCGAGGGGTCGCTGGATGTCAGAGGAGTGCCTTAAAGAGGACTGTTGTTGTTATTGTGACTGTCAGGGGAGTGACTGAAGTTGGGGACAAGGCTCCCGTTGTTCCCGTTAGAAGAGTATTTCAGGAACGGATTGGGAAGAAGGTAACCGATGCAACTGCTCAGTAAAATGGTCCACAATTGTTTGTCTCCTTGTTGTAAACTCAAATTGGCAATGGCAGCACCGATGACACAATGCACCATAAAGATGTGGCAGAAAAAGACGATTTGCGTTTTAGGCAAATGTTCTCAACACCACACCCACAAGGGCTGTTTTTGTAGATCTTGCACAGAACAACTCGGTGAAGGAGTGGTCACTGCGGTGGTAGAGTTTGAGGCTGTGTTGAAGGGCATGATGGTCACTTCTTTTTATAATTATGACTTGCGAAGCGTCGATCCAAGAATCAAAACTGGGTGAATATACATTCCAACGTACTTTGACTTCATTGATACGTCTTTCTCCCACTTTACGGTTCATCGATCGAGAATGCTTTGGATGTCGCACACTTCGTCTTCTGTTTTGGTCACGCGTTATAACTTGGGCAAGAAAAACGTTCCTTTTAACACTTGCCCGTTCATGTCTTCCAATTTATAGACGGTAGGATGACGGCCACGCACTCGTCCAGTGACACGAAACAATTCGGTGGTCCAGTTGGGTTAGTAACCTTTGTCGAAAGTGCGTTTGGTTTTGCCAATGCGCACCCAATCTCTCACCGTCAACAATCCATCTTTCTTGGGGACAGCCACAGTCGGATACGTTCCAAACGTTTAAGGCATTTGGCTCAAAGGCATGGCCAAGTAACTCATCGAATCTTTAAACTGCACTTGTCCCACTTGCATGGAAATGATTTTCGCTCCGTTTAAAGTCACTTTAGGACATTCGGTACTTTGTTCCGTATAGTACCTGAGAAGAAATTTCCCATCGTATCCCGAGAAATTGTGAGCTATCACCGTGGCATTGCAATGACAATCTCCGTAATGTTCGATGTCTTCTTGGCTCCATGTCTCGTCGATGGGGTCTAAGATCCACTGGGCGAAATTGGCCAGCGTGTTCGGTCCCCGAAAGATGTTTTCACGTCCTCCAGGAATCTTGCTGCAGTGTGGGCAATGACTAAAGATCGGTTCTTGGATGCACTTCTCGCATGCTCGATGAACCACGCAGAAATTAGGAATGTGAATACCGGTCTGTTGCATGCATTCGAAATCGAAAAAGATGAAATTGCCTTTCTTCTGGTCATCTTTCTCCTCCTCTTGTTGGGGTTGGTATTTTTTAATGCAGCATTCGTGTTCCAAGTCCACGATTTGGCGACAAATGTGACATCGCTTTTTTCCTGAACATACGTGCGCCTTGGCATTATTGCTACGTATAACTTGTCCACAAGTAGGGCACAATCTCAGGAGTTGACAAGCACATTTCTGCTGAGAACCTTGCGCCTTCAGATGTTGTTGGTAAGAGGTTGGACTGACAAAAGTGCGTTGACAGGCTGAGCAATGCACTCGTTTTTGTCCTTCGTCATAACGGGGTTTAGAGGCCAAACATCCTGAGCATTCCGATCCACAATGCTTGTGTTGCTCTCGATTGTTATAGCCATAGTCACATTTCTCACAATAATACTGTATCCCAGGAATGCGGCGATACTGGTAATGGTATCGAAATGATCATCGTGACGATAGACGTGAATGTCTTTTCCGTCTTTGAAATTTTTGCATCGAAACACAGAGGCACTTCTTGAGGGTGTACTTTCAAGGTGTAGCGTGGAGCGAAGACGTCTTGCAATTTTTGCATTTCAGGAATGCCACAGGGTGTGTCTTTGGATAGCCACGCTTGCTGTAAAAGGAGTTTTGCTTCTCTTCGTTGTTTGGCTCGGTCCGATTGTTGAATAGTTTGCCATGCTCTTTTCCATTCTGCCGTGTCGTTCTTGTCGGCATACGTTCGTCCCGCCACGACAGCCCTGGATAAACACATCTGGTCTTGAGGATTGCTAATTCGGACGAGGCTCGTATTGGTGCTGCGAAGGTCGTCTACCAATAACACCTTTTTGCGTTCGGTCCCTTGGGGAAGAGAAACGTGGGTCATGAACAGTGTCGCTTTTCCATCGATGATGTGAAACTTGTCTTTAGATTGTTGCACGTGTTTAATCTTGTCGATGACTTTGGAAGGTGTCAGTTCTGATGGGCTGCTAAACTCGATCCAAACGGTGGACTTCAGACTGTCGTGACTAACGGAAAGTCACAAGCGATCGTCTTCTTTGGTTTGACATTTTCGTTTCAGAAGAACAAAGAATCCCACACATCGGTGATGAACTCTTCTGCGTTCTCCAGCGGTACGTTGGCCTTGAAATCTTTAAACTTCACCGTGTACGTGTAGGCCGTGGTTCTCAATATTCTAGAGGAACGTTTATCCGTCTCTCGAATGTGGTAGTACTTTTCAGGGGTTACTGGTGGTAGACTTTGGTTTGGTGTAGGAAAGAAATGCATGATGGAGAAATGGTGGCTTTTCTTTAGTGAGATACGAACTATCAGAGATTTTAAAAAAAAACAACATTATGTTGTAATTGCGCACTTTGATGCCAATATGTGTTTTTGCTTAATTTGCACACATATTTTGATTCTCAAAATATATATTTTGAAACTAAGATCAGGTATATCCTTAATAGCATTTTCTGTGTCTGTTCTTTTCTCTCTCCGATTGATGGATACTTCCAGATTAATCTTAATTCCATTTATTGCATACATCCGTGTAATGCTCCGCTTACAGATCTTCAAACAACCGATCGATTTCTTGTTCCCTTTCTGCCAACTCTTTACATAATCCAAATAATGGCCCATTTCTTTCCTGACTTTCGTAGGCAGATACTTCATATGAACGACCTTCATTGTCAGATAATTCTTTCTTATAAATGAACTATAAATGCCATTCAAGTTGTTGAATGTTATTCCATCCACTGTCTGAAAACTGTTTTGTGATTATTGCTTAAAGCTGAACGGTTCAGACGCTTCAAGTTGTAGCTTGTTAATTGTTTATTCTGTTATGTACGTTTGATAAGTATGCGCTCTGCCTTTACCTGTACTTGACAGTCGAGTTTGTTTTTCATAGCTGTCTTTTGTCATTTTTGTAAAAGCTGTTTACTTCGATTTGAGATCAAGACCTGGTGTTTTTACTTGGAAATTCTATTGTGTCTTAGGTCAAGTGAAACAGTGTATATAGGCATTGTAAACAAAGTCTTCATTCCTGTTTTAAATATCAGTCTTTGAGAATCAAAGATCAGAGTTTATAGTTGTGTTCAGACGTATTTTGAGAGAAATTATTTGATTTAATAGTTGAAATTACAAATTGTTCATTGACTTTTTGGACTTTGGATTATTGTGAATTCATTTAATGGCAACGTGGAGTGTGATACATCAAGACTATTGGTACATCAGCACGTTCACGAATATTTTAATTCATTCGGAACATCTATCAGCTTGGACTAGTGATAGAGCATTTAGGATTATTTGGGATTTATTTCAAAATACTGTACGTTCCCCTTAACTTTTCACTTTGTAACTTAGAGAAATAAATGTATTTATTGAATTTACTAAACGTACTGATTTCACTTCTTTCTGTTAAATACTTTAAGTCCATAGAGTTGTAAGATTTCATATAGACCCCAAATTAAAGTATCAAGAGATGATAATTGTTGATACAGATTATATGTTGATTGGTTTGATCTATTTGAAGATGCTGACTATCATCCTAATGGATTTTGACATACCACTTTACAAATCTGGATGTCAACATGGTGATGAAGCATACGTCAAAGAAAGACAGCAATGGAATTGTCATAACTCCCCTCCCAGCTTTGTTGGGGTGGGTGTCATGGGTTTGGTTATCGTTATCTAGAGGTGATCGCCTACGGTGTAATTTGCCCGGAGCGAGTAAATGTCAATAGAAATTGTGAATTTTACAGGTGGAATAGATAAAGATCTGAGCAGGTATATAGAACAGAATAACACGAGCCCCCATTACAAATAAAGACAAAATTTAATAAAAATTCCTAACAATAAAGTTCATAACCAAAAGTGATAATGCATTATGATTGAAAGATACACTTCTTTCTTTTTGAATTAACTTATTCAACGAATTTCAAATACAAATATGATGATACCAATAGCTGATCTGTTAAGCGATAGAATTATCTCATCATCAATCGAGCGAAATCGAACACTGCTTGGTACAGATTCATAACCTGATGGTCTTGATTCAGTCCAAATTCCACAGCGACTATCCTTTTGACTTCCTTGTGCCGGTAAGTATGGGTCTTCTCCACTTTTCCCTTTCTTTTCCAAATTCTCAGGTGTCTCGCCTCTTTCGCCCCTTCCAAATTTGTGTCCACTTTGGGTTTGTAATACGTGACGTCCCGTAGCTATCTCACCTTCCAAAACAACAAAAATAAGCAACCTAAATCTTCCGTCACATTATACTGGGGGAATAGATCAATACCCCCCCCCCCCGTTATGTCAGATAAATTCTATCCTAATTCAAACAGATCCTACGGCAGTCTAGTCTAACTGGCCATGACAGACCGTAAACAACCTAGTTTCACAAAATTAATGGTCCTGCTAATGGCTATTTCAACACACCACCGAGACATTAGTTCCAGACTATACCCAATTACACAAATGCACGAAATTCCTTGCACTACGGTATTTATAACAACAATCAAGTAGTTATCATACGTGAACTCATATATAGGTCGGAGAATTCACACGGATTCTTGCAGCTCATCTCAACTAAAATAAGGCATGAAATTCTACATACATAATTTCCTATAATAATCGAACTATACGTTCAAACGAGTCGTCAATGTTTATATAAAGGAAAATATCATTGTACGGACTCAGATAAACGAACTCAACACAGGTATACCATATCAAGAAAATTGATCTACGAATTTAAACAAATAAATCCATGCAAATACAAGCAAATAAATCAAACAAATCATCATAGTAGTATCAACGAATTACATAAGATTGTTGCAAATACCTTGTGTTTCCAAGCTCTCACTTCCAGAACCGTGTCTGTCAATTTTTCCAGACAATCGCTTCCCCTGGGTGATTTTACGAGTGAATTTACTTCTTAAATCACTCGGAGTCTTTTTCTTACCTTTGTTTCTCTTCAGAAAAAAAGCGTAGACTGATTTCAAATTTGCTATTTGCACATTTAAACTGAGAGTTTTTCATGTGAAACCACGCCCCCTTTCACAGCATGACCAATCTGGATGAAATATATTTCCCGCCTGAACTAGGCTCAAAACAATGCAGTTCGTCTGACAAACATCGATTACCCAACCGATTCCTGGTAACTTTCAGAAATGACAGTTTTCCATACCGATCAGAAGTTGACCCCTTCTGTTCAGTTTAAACAAACGTAGCCTTAATCAAACATCGCTAAACTCATAACAGAGACTGTACCAATCCGTGCATTATGGGAATTTAAACGCGCGCAGGTCTCCATAAATCTAATTAATCGTACACGTGTCCAACTAAATGTGTTCTACAGAGATTGACAGAAAAATTTGCTCCATTACAGGAATCAGTTTTCTTTTCTCCTGTCCTTATTATCCCAGCATAATGTATTTGTAATTCTTGTGAAATATTTTCTGTCTTCATATTTTTTTCGTGTCATGAATAATATGATTAGACTTAATGAACTTTACAAAATTATATATGACTATGAAAGTTCAACCTTCATAATTTGTTTTAAATGTAGACACTACAGAGATGGCATGCAGATGGAAAACTGTTGAAGAATGAAATTATTTATCTACCTGATATTAATAATTCAGTCAAACTAGATATTCTTATAAAATACAAAGTTATTATTTTCATACTAGGATTTATATATATATATATATATATATATATATATATATATATATATATATATATATATATATATATATATATATATATATATATAAGACTACAATTATGGCTGATAAAGGAGATGAAATGCGGACAGAAATATAAACTACAAAAGCATTTTGACCATTATACCAAATGCTTCAACTTCTTGCGCGAATGTTGCTTGCACAAGACTTTTGTCAACTTGTATCATATTTGTGATAACAAAGTATTTATAAAAGTCCATGTTAATGTTCATTTATAAATATATATTCTAATGACCATAGTCTCTATGAATGTTATTTCGAATGGCATCTAGCCTTATATTATTACCATTTACTGATCATACACTTCTAATATACCCAAATACAATATCATGCCTTCTTCCTTTAAATAATTTTACCAAGAAATTTCGACCAACATGTGAGAAATAAAACGACACATACTTTTGGTTTCTTGATTTGTTGAGGTGTGTGAAAACTGACAGGATTTAGATATTTGGAAATATCGCTGTTAATAGTTGATCTTGAACTGAATCAAGACTGAAAAATTAGAAGTTACCTTGATATGAAACTAGTCATATTTCTACAGTTTCAGAAATATATATCAGTATATCAAACTGAAGCTCTCAAAACAGGTGTGTGTATGTGATATAATGAGCTAATGATGCTGGAAAATACTCAGTACAAATAATATAGTATTAATATTATTTCTTCATGACTTTTCATACCACTTCTTTGGAGTGATTGTCAATTAAACAGAGTACAGCAATAACCATCGAGTCTCATTTGCTACAAAATATAGACCTACGGTCTGGTAAGCCTAAATACGGTATAGAATCCAGAATATACATTTCTATCATATATACACAATGTACCTAGTTTGAGGATGTTCATTTAAATTTTCTGTTTATTATGTACATATATAAACACAGCTTATTATCAATGCTTTGTTGTGTGTGTTATATTTTTTGTTTTTATGTCCATGTATAAATATAATTATTAGTAATGTGTGTGTGTGTGTGTGTGTGTGTGTGTGAATATATACATGTACTTTAAATGTAAGTATAGGGTGTGTGTTTCCCAGACGAAGTTCAATGTTTCAAGTATTCTCCCTCAAAAGATTAGTCAGTCTAAGGTTCTGCGGGAAGGCAAGAAGCAGACTCCGAGAAAAAGTAGCAGGAAGATGAGGGACACGGAAGTTAAAAGAAATTCGGTGCATAGAAGAAAAAACGAGTCTTGTAAAGCACAAGGTTTGTCTCAATCGCATACAATTGTCGTGATATGAGTTCGTAATTTTATTTGTTGAATTTATTTGTCTTAAATTCATACTTCAATTTGAGTTCGGAAGTTAACTATATGAGTTCATTTGTTTTGAATGTTATATTGCTCATTTATCCTATGAATGTCATGAATTACTCCCTTGATACAGATGTTCGAATTTACTCGTTTATATTTAATTAAGAATCATGTATTCTAAGATTTTCTGATACGAATTGTGTAAATAGGGTGAATTTATCTTTTTAAATTATATGAATTATGAACGCGAAGAATTAAGTAATCCCTAGGTTACAGTATGTTATAAAATCGCAATTACCTCATGAAGTGAATTTCGTTAATTCATTGTATAATTAAGGTGTGAATTCAGTTAGTCCATGGTATTTGGTATTAAGAACGCCTGCGGGCTAACATTTAGACCAGTTAGTGAATTATAGCCCACTGCAGGGCGTAGTTTATTACGAGGTCATGGTTATATCTTAGTCCTATTAGGAATGCAACTAGTCGCAAGGGAGAGACATTAATATTTTGGTAAAAGGGTTCTATGTATCAGCTGTCAGGCTGCGAAATGGCCCATAATAGCCTTAGTTTTTGCTGAATTACGATAAGCCGATTAAGACGATATCTGACGTAACAAGAGTGGAGATATTGTGCGATCTCAGAAGTAAAAATCACTTGACAAATATTTAGGTTGCGTATTTATGTATTTATCTTAAAGGTGAAAATAGTTCCATACATCTACCATACAGTGGGAAAGAGAGCAGACAAACAAGTTATGGTTGATGACTCGAAAGAGGCTGGAGAGAGAGAGAGAGAGAGAGAGAGAGAGAGAGAGAGAGAGAGAGAGAGATACGGCGACTCTGACGTGTCACCAACGTTGAACTTGGAAGGACCGGAAGCAAACACGAGATTATTCAGGAATGCTGAGCAAATGAGCTCGATCATTCACTCAATTACATTATGAAGCTTGTTTTATCGGTGTAAGAGAACGGCATAGTGCATTTCTTATAAATTTGGTAATTTTATTTCTAAGAGAAAATGTTTTATTTTCTTTATGTAATTGATTAAATGGTTATATTTCATACGGGGGCTCATGTTTGTTCTATTCTATATCTCTGCTCAGATCTATGTTTGAATCCATTAATTTCTTATTTTATTGTATTATTTACTTGATCCGGGCAATAAAACTGGTCGGTCATCCTCTAGATAACGGTAAACAAACCAAACCACTGCCAAGTAACAAGTGACCTAACATTCTTTGTCATTCATTTAAAACGGTATTTTAAAAAAGTTCCATCCAGAGAGTACTTTGTGCCTGATTATTATCTTTAGGTGTTGTAAACAAGCCAACACGACGACCGTTTCTGTTTTGTTCAAGCCTTTCAAACATATAAGTAATTTCAGGTTTATGTCAAATTTGGCCATTCCTACGGTTGACTCTGTTACAGTTACGCCATCTACCTAGTCAACATGTACCGTTTTAAATAAAATGTTCATTTTTCCATCAATTCTGTTTCTGTTTTAGTTGAATCACTGTAATTTGACCTTTTCAAATTTACGTCATTTTTAAACTGCGCTAAACATTTATCCCTACACAAATGTGTGCATTTATCCACATCGGAAAGGCATATAGTTCCTTACTTGCTCATACTGTACAGTTTTAGCAATTTTTATTTTCAAAGCAGTTTGCTGTTATCAAGATGCTATCATATTTGGAAGTAATCAACATCGTTTCTGAACATTGGACATTTTTTTAAGCACTTTGAAGTCAGCAATGAACACCCCCATTAAGTGGCGTCACTGGAGGGGGGGGTGCGGACCGCACCGCGTGACACCATCAGAGGGGGTGACACAAAAATGACAGTCTATAAAATTTTTGAATTTTCGTGCAAGAAGGAGGTCCATGGGGGTGACACCATGAGTTACCGCACTGGGTGACACCAACCCTAGTGACTCCACTACCCACATTCATTATTTCAAGAAAACAGGCGTTAATCACACTTTTATCCCCAAATACGCGTTATCTCTGGATACTGTCATTATTGGTTTCATGGTAAACGCGTGAAATAATTATCACCTCTCTGAGAAGTGTTGAATTCAATACAATCTAACTTTGTTCCATTATTTATGTTGTGTTTAAATATCACAATTATATTTTATATCTTCTCCATTTATGATAGTAGTAAAATCTAAAATAGCACGAATAATAGGATATAACTATAACTATAACTATAACTATAACTA
>JAECUM010025159.1:0-29307 GCA_016617855.1 Megalonaias nervosa | reverse complement strand
GTTATATATATATATATATATATATATATATATATATATATATATATATATATATATATATATATATATATATAAAGCAAAACATATATATAATTGATGATACGGATTAATACGATTTCATGACTATTCATAATGGCATTTGCATTAAATGGATTGAAGACACCATGCGTAAATATTTCGTTTTGCTGGTTAAAATCACAAGATGCTTTAGCAAAGGTTCTCCATATGTTTAGAAAATGTGTGGACTTCCTAAAATCAGTACTTATTAAATCCGATGCAAACATCATTCTATCCTGCAGATTGATGAAGTCATAAATCGTGGTATTTTTGTTTGTTTCCAAGATGTCAAGTAGTACTAACATATGTTAGAAAATAATTTTCTAGAACGACTTCATCAAGGCATATATTGCACAACACTGAAGACATGGAGTGTGGTAGAGTTGTTTACGCTGTGTTTGGTAAATGTCTTCTCATTATCGCAAAACCATTAGCAAGTATAATTTATCGTAGTCAATTGCGAATATTGTTACTATATTTTTTAAAGTACAATTTTAATTGGGTACAATTTCTTTTTTCAAGTCATAAAATGGAAATTGTATTTACGACGGCTAAGAAAAGGAGTTCATCCTCTACTTTCGCTTTTACGTTTTTGTCAACTATGACTTCAACCTCTACTTTCGCTTTTACGTTTTTGTCAACCATGTCTCGTTCTAAAAGAGCAGGATATTCTCTTTGGTCAAGCGGCGCAGCATAGAAGGTTGCTATTATTAACATCATCTTGTGTGAACCCTACAACAAATGGTATCACTATATATGCGAATAACTCTCCGCCCAAACATTCTCAGCCTTAAGTCGGTCAAACGACCCATACCAATGCAAACATTTTACGGTGCCATATATGCGGCCGTCATCTCCTTATCACAACCGTTCCGGTTTAATAAGGCTGCAACTGGTACCCTATTCTTATAGCATATTAAGATTTTTCAAACGATCTTTCATCTTAATCTCACTATAATAAATTGACTGTTAATTTACATCACCGACATGGTGCTAATTATACTGAATAATGTGCGGTGTAATAAATTTAATTATCTGTTAATTTGTAGTGATGCCAAAGAAAGGTTTTGGTCGGAACTCATGCAAATTTATTTGTATAAAATATCTAAAGCAAATATCAGTAGTTGGGGTTTTAATTATATGTGTCACAATTTAGATTCATTTTGCATATATTGGGCAGCCTTCAAAATGTCTGTTGATGATTCTGGACTACTGATGGTCCTATCCATAAATTTCTCGTTTTAGTTGATCCACAGTTTGTCACTACTCAACGGGATAGTAAAATTTAACATCTCCAATTTCCGGGGAGTGGGGTGTATGAATGATCGAAAGGGTGTTGACTTAATATTGTGATTAAAATGTGTCGTATTATTTACCAGTATGATCACGAAATACGATATTTCATGTTTTACTATGATCAATTTAGTTATATAATGCAAAAGTTATAGTTTGATTCTTTTTCTCTAATATTTAGATAACTGATACTTCGGATACTGGCGGACGGGTTTGTACCCCCACCACAAACGGGTGGGGTGGCGATATCCCTGCTTCTAATCGTCATAAAGCTACATCTTTCAGATAGTTCAGCTGCACTTTCTGTTCACAGGCCCGTCTAAAAATACTGACATAAAAAGTGTACGCCTTCATATTGATCGCATTGCAACAACATCTGACTAAACACAAAACGTTTTTGGCTTATATAGCCATTCTTAGCTTGACAAGTTTGAGTCGACATCACATGAACCTATAAGTATGATGTGGGGTAACTTTAAACCTTGACAAGCCAAATATGGACCGGAAAACACTTAGTTGTCCTCATCAGCTTAGGATCAGGTCAAGGAACAGATAAGGAACATTTTACAGCTGCCTATCGAGAAATGGCAGACGATGTACCGATGGATTCATCGATGAAAGACCATACTACTTTTATAGACTTTGATCTGCTCTCCCACAGTTTGACAGTTGTTACATAGTTTGCAAACGCTTCAGTTCATAGATCACCTGCGCAAAGCTGTGCATTATCTTATGACTGTCCGGACGAGGACGATGACGAGGTCGAGAAAACTAAAGAAACAGAATGCTCCCAGGAGAACTTAGATTTTACTGTACTGGAGTGTCCCGAAGGTCAACCACTGCATAATGGGAAATGGTGGACATCCAGTGAATTACGCATTTAGAGAACATGGAACAAGTTCTATCTGAATTTGACTTGGTCCTGAAAACAACAAATTTTTCATTATAAATAACACCAAAAACTCCGACCTACGAAAAACAAATGGAAAGCAGGGGCGGTGAACACATTTCACATTGTTGGTGACAACATGCGGTAGGTGTTAAACGATGGAGAGGAGTTTGATGTAAAAGTAAAGAGGAATGGCGTTTACAGTTTTTCACCGCTAAATTGACAACCAGATAAATCAGACGTTGTTGTAGTACAAAAATGCTACGCTTGAGTAAAAACTGACCTATTTTAAATAGACTTGTGTCCGGTTGACCTCAAAAACAGATGACGGCATGGACAAATTAGCAATATATGAATACTAGGAAATATTTGCTACCAATACCAGTACTCAATATTATAGAACCAACCCTACAATGATAGAAGGAATGAGTCATGAAATAAAGATCAAAACGGCCTCAACAGATTTATTTAGTCTATTCAAAAAATGACACTTCCAATTCAGCATCTAGTGACACCATGCACATCCGAAATTTAAGATACAGAGGAAAAAAAACCGCAAAAAGCAACAATAAACATAACGTTACTGATAACATATATTGAAGTGATATGAATATAAATTTCACATCCTTTTGTGCAAGAAATTACGCATGGCGAGGAGCAGATTTGATCAATAATATGTTATACACCTGAAGAAATAAACGATTTGAAACATTTTATAAAAACAAGTTTCGAGATTTCAGACATTTACAGAACTTTTAAATTGGGCAATTATTTCGTGACAATATTTGTCTATGAAAACAAGATTATTAGGAAGAGAAACTAAAGACAACTCAATTGTCTTATGACCGCTACTATTGCACAGAGAGCCACGTAAACTTCTTTCGCACCTTTTTAAAACAATTATGCTAGGAAAATGGAATTTGATGTCAACCACGTAAATGTAAGGATCCTACCATTGATGGAATTTAGCTCAGTCAATGAAACACCAATAGAGTAAGCAGTTACCAAAGCAACAAGATGGCTCTGCACAAAGCATCTAAAAGATAATCTGCACAATTACCTTACAAACGTTTCACCCATTCCTGATCACGACGGTGCATTAATTGAAAACTTGATATTGGATAAAATGGTCTTGTCAACGCAGAATATATGTTTGATTTTGAAACTATTTCAGTTGAAGTTACCAGTGCAGTTAACAATAAACAATTTGCTAGGTATTTTCGTAAATCTAGGATAAAGTGTATAAATAAAAAAGTCAACCACGTCATGCAGAAATGAACTCTATTTTGGACAAGGTCAAGTCCGGCATACATTATTACATTACAATGGCATGCAATGAAATAAAATAAAATAAAACTGACCAAAAAACCATGTAAATTAAATATACACGACAGTCTAAACAGACAAAATGGTTTTTGATCCTAATTTAGGAGCACCGCTGGTAGTGGTTTGCTAGCTGCCTTGAATAATTTTATTAAACAATGGTTTTAAAGGTCATTTCTGTAAGGTGATACCTGAACAAAGATACTGAATAAGGAATATAAACTAAAACAGATTCATAAGTATGATATTGTGCCAAATGCAGATGCAGCAGTGCAATGCACAACAAAGAAATTTTGAGTAAAGCAACCAAACTGTGGTTTAACAACGACAGTTCTTTGAATAAGCAACTATTAATGAAATTAGAAACTGTTTTTGATTATATAAATAACATGCTCTGCAGTTATGCACAAAGTTAAAGGTCAGGTGGATGATAGAATATACTCACACCGTCACTCTCCATGTTCATTCCAGTAACGATAACTTTATTGATTATATTTAATACATATCCATTCCCTCATCATTAATGCAAAACATCATTGTGATTTAAATTTCTTGTGAGCATCGACTGGAAATTATGGCACCATCGAGATTCTAGAGTATTGAATGCGGGTCGTGTGAATAAGCTTGGGAAATCAAAGTGCTATTGACATGCCACCAGCGCTCTAGCATTTGAATGGTTCAATGCGAATTGAAGATCAAAACGGTACTGTTGTTTATTTATGCATGTTTGAATTGTGTTGAAATAGTAAGAGCTAAATGTTTGAGACTGTTAAGAATAAGAGATGTTTATTTGAAACACAAACGAATACTATATAAGGAAGATACGTGCATTACGTTCATTCTCCTTCAGGTATACATACGGTTTGTAAGAGTCTTTAGAGACCACTGTTCATTCATTGATAATGTGTTCATTGGAGATAGCAGAATGAATATTGATCGATATAAACAGTCACTACTTTGGAATCGTGTGATTATTATTAAAACTTTTAAACAGATATATTTCTATCGGATTATGTGAAAATTTCCTGGTCTTCAATGATTTTCTACATTCATGACATTGCACTGCAGCAGAAATATTTGAATTAATAATTTTGTATAAATCAGTAATATTAATCACGGTAGCAACCAAACATTATATAAGCCACGTTTGGATTGCCTTAGAACCGTTTCCCGGTTAGTGAGAACTTGATAGAACATTTTCAGATTTATAGGGATTACATTCAAGAAATTAATACACTGCAAGTTATTTTTAATTCTTTCAGATTGTTTTGTTTTTCTTTTTAATTTAAAGAAAATTATTTTTTTTTTTGAAAATTGAATGCTTGCTGGGTTGCCTTGTGTTGTTATTTAAGTTTACATCCCTTGGACGTAACAATATATAATATATATAATTTAAAACTATGTGACCTCTATCTGATATCGGGTAATATTCTTTGTGATCAGTTACCTGAAAAAAAATTTTATCAGCAAGAAAACTTTCAAGAATTCTCACAATTGAGTCAGAATTCGTTATGCCAGTTAAATCTATGTGAGATTGTGACAAGAATTGTTTGCTCATGGAGAAAACATTCCAAAACAATTTCAGTGCTGCGCAGATATTTTCGTAACACGAAAGAAAGAGTTTTAAAAAAAATATCGCTTTTGGATTTTTTTTTTTCACATGGAATGTTAATGTAAACCATGCCGTCTGGATCGATTACGACTGGGTTGTTTCACGCGTTGGTCAACATATCCACCTTAACGTTCGCATGACCGATATACTGACCGGCGAAATCATTGGATCACTACCCGTGGGCAATAATTACCGTCTTAAATTAAATTTATGAACAAAAGTAAGAATCATGAGTGGGAGTTAAAACGGGTGTTCAAGAACGATGTGATAAAGTCAAAGACGTTGTTGCGCTTGAAAATAACATCTAAACGCCAATCGTCCTCACCATGACGGCCGGGGAAGTTCTTTATAATTCTGGTAAACGATTACAGCTCAAGGGGCTGCATTAATACTTCATACTAAAGCGAGAATGTTCGGCTGACACCATCGCTGCAAGTTTCAGTCGAATGATCAGGGGACCATTACTCCGTGTTGAAACAAACTCACGAACAAATTGCAGTCAACACCTGCTTGTTTGAAAGTGGTGAGTTTACATGCTCGGCCGAGACAGAGAAGGAATGGGATCAGTTTATGATTGCAAATGATGTATTTCAACTTAAGTTGGAAATAATTGTGCACCATACACCAGTGATCTCAACCAGATAAGTGAAATAACCACCAGGTCGTTTTCAAAAGAATCAGTGATCTGGTATTTTGCACGGCAAAAATAACTGAAAACCATCACCAACGAGTCTTATCGAGAATGTTTAACAGTCTCCCGTGTTGTATGGAGACGCGAGGGTTTGGATCACCGACTACGACTCAGATGACGTTATTCCCGTTGATATAGTCGCGTGCTACTCAGCTAGCGTTCTTGGAATTAGAGGGTTTTCCAATGACGTGACACAACTACCCAGAACTCCGCAGTTCGCCATGATTTATGGCGAGCTTTAGTAGTGAAAAGACGAAATCGCGTTAACAATGGTGAATTCTTGTGTTGTTTGGGGTTGCACAAACCGTGCTGAAAAAAAAAAAAACGGCATCATAAGGTGTGCTCGGATCATTTTATAACTGGTAGGTACTGGAAAATATATCATTGGTTTCAAACAAATACTGCACAAATAGTGATTTTTTCAACATAAGTTATCACAGCCTTGACCTTGGCCACGGCTAATCGATCGATCAGGAGAGAGAGAGAGAGAGAGAGAGAGAGAGAGACAGAGACAGAGAGACAGAGAGAGAGAGAGACAGAGACAGACAGAGAGACAGACAGAGACAGAGAGGGATGGAGAGAGACAGAGAGACAAAGACAGAGAGACAGAGACAGAGAGACAGAGACAGAGACAGACAGAGACAGAGACAGAGAGACAGACAGACAGAGACTGACAGACAGACCGAGACAGAGAGAAAAAGAGAGATAATGTGGTGAGAAAAAAATATTCAAGCATGCTTTCGGTAAACTCTGTATAATGTTTAAATTGCACTATCTTGTAACAGTTCTTATATATTTTGTTATATGTACATCTGTGATTGATCAAGCTGATGCAATGACAAAGTTTATGCATATATTAATCAGTCATATTAGTTACTTGAAATTCCAACAATTTTCTCGATTAATCGACTAGTAATGAGCGTGTGGCAGAGGCAGAGAAATAGCCAAGCAGGCCAGAGCTTTTAAATGGATTTGTTTAAGAACAGAGATACAAATTCTCTTATCAAAATATACATGTACTGTGTGCACCATCTTATTATTTCAGGTAAGAAGGTTGACCTGCAGGATTGTACAAATCCAGATTTGGCACCCTGCTAAAGACTGGTACCAGCAAAATCAGATACAGCGTCTCAAGCAAATGTTAAGTGGTACTAAAGAGTTAAATTGAGAAGAGAAATAAAGTCTCAGCGTGCAGCTGCTGAAGCATTAGTATATTTGCTAAACCAACCGCAATTACATGAATTACTTTGTATACTAGGTTCAGACAAAGAAGCAGATAATGCTCCTCGGTGTTCATTTCTCCTGAAAGGCTCTCTTGAAAGGCTATTTAGAGAACAGCTGCAGAATGAACCTGAGATGACAAGTCAGACGCGAGATGAGGTGAATCGTTTGCATTTGGAGAATAAGACATTGAAAGAGAAGCTTAATAAAACTAGGATTTCACCAGTCGTTACAACATGATCCAGAGAAATTCAAACACTTTACAGGACTAAAGTACACTGCATTGATGGCACGTTTCACGTTTCTGTCTGAAAGTATTCCAGAGACATCTAAAAATGCCCTAAGTAAGTTTGAAAAGTTCATGTTGGTACTAATGAAGCTTAGAATAAATCTCAGTTTGCAGGACCTTAGGTATAGAATTCATACTTCTCCCAGCTGTACCAGCAAAGCAATAATTTCAGACATTATTCATATATTGAATACTAAAACGAAGTCTTATATTCTGTGGCAGGAGAGAGAAGAGTTACTGATGTCAACGTCGATGGAATTCAGAAAACATTTTGGTGTACGAGTATCAATAATGATTGACTGCTTTGAAGTATTTATTTAGACACTATCCAATTTATTGGCAAGGGAAGGAACCTGATCAAATTATAAACACCTTAACACAGTGTAATGTTTGATTGGAATTACACCACAGGATGCCGTTTCTTTTCTCTCCA
This sequence comes from Megalonaias nervosa, assembly GCA_016617855.1. NCBI lineage: Eukaryota > Metazoa > Mollusca > Bivalvia > Unionida > Unionidae > Megalonaias > Megalonaias nervosa. The sequence goes on along the minus strand of JAECUM010025159.1, from coordinate 21,499 downwards.
TGAGATGGGGTGGAAGTATATCAGACAAATATATAGCTAAGAACTGTGGTCTTTTAAAAACGAATTGTGCCAGGAGATTTAGTACTTGCCAATAGGGAATTCGACATTCAAGAAAGTGTGAGATTAATGTGTGCAGAAGTGCAAATACCCTCTTTCACAAAAGGAAAAGCTCAGCTCTCACCAGTCGAGTTAGAGGCAACAAGAAAAATGGCACACAACAGAATACACGTGGAAAGAGTAATTGGTCTTCTGAGAAACAAGTACACCATTTTACAAAGTACAATACCAGCTGACTATCTCCATTGTAGAAGTGACACAACTCCAACAATTGATAAAATTGTGACAGTATGTTGTGCATTGACTAATTTATGTGAATCAGTTGTGCCTTTTGACTAGTAAATAAAATGATATGAGACCTATATTCCATTGATCTTGTATATCACTTTATTTCCTTCCTCCACGTCACTCAAAGTTTCATATTCTTTACAGGTTTCCATCGTTCTGTCACTCTTCATTTGCCATAATTCTAGTTTATCAACAATACTCAAGAATTCCTCTGGACTGGCAGAGAGCTGCATGGAAATTTCGGCCTTGGTCATTCAAACTTCAAAGGTCAAAATGAAGCTATTATAGACTTTTTCTGTTCAAAACTTTTGAATGCTTTAGTGTGTGTGTGTGTGTGTGTGTGTCTTTTGTAGAAAGTGGGGTCTCTAATTGACCCTCTCCTCCTTAACTGGGGTCTCATCTCTCAAAGACCCCAGTTACAAAAGACGCCATTTCCGGAAACCGTATAAATAAATCTAATATGCCAATTTTATTTTAAAAAAGATTTATTCCATCTGACCCCATTTTCACCTTTTGCATCGCTATGTTCTCGCGTCGAAAATAAGCATACGGTGTTGAGACCACCAAGTTTTGTTTCCGGCACCATGCTATGGCACAGTGCACAGGGTCTCGTAGCAAGAAAATTAAGAGTATCCGTAAATGAATCGAGGGGGCTCTGGTCTAACCTCTCACAAAGTAGTGTTGTATTGTTACCGTTTAGACGCACAGCTCTCGTTTGATTGACGGATACTCCTAATGTTCTCTGTAAAGAGCCTCAGTGGCACTGGTGGCAGGGAGAAAATTCCCAGATTTTACGTGCACGTGGGTGCTTTTGTAAGTCTTTTGTTAATACGCTTTCATTTAAATAATCATCTAACCATGTCTGCATCATGTTTTTTAATCAGCCTGATGCTCATTCAAGGGGCAGAAAAATTTCATATTTTCTTGATAGGTTCATACTTTCCCGGCTGAAACACTTGTCAGGCGCCATATTTGATATTATTTAAATTTAAATAGATTTCGTGTGTTTCAATCTAAAGAATAAAAAAATGATGGGTCTAGTTTTTATTAATATTGAATTTCACGGCAAAATATATGCTGTAATATATGCTGGTCATACTAAGGGACCAGTGATAAATACATTTTTTAAAGTGTCTCTTATACAGTGGTTCCCATAAGCAGGTCATTCTGTAGTACTACATTGTAAGACGTATCACATGTTATTTACGTTTTAGTGCTACGTCTTACTACCCAGATAACGGCCTTGTATAGCGTGTTCCGATGTCAACCGACATCGGAAGGAGTAGTCAAAGTTTCAGGAATATCTCAAACACTTGGCAGCCCATATCGACACTCCTCCACAAATTGATGTGCAATTAAAATACTTACTGTGCCGTTTTTATCTGGTGGAATCAAAATCTGACACTAGCAAATGGACGCATTTTCATGTTCCGTTAACATGCATTTGAATTTGTTGAAATGCGATAGTAGTCGAGGTATCCTGAAGTAGGTTCAAGTAGGTTCATGTGGGATATATGTTTCTCGAACAAAACAAAACGTTGCTTACAGTTCCAATAGGAATAATATATTTTAATTCGTTTTGTTAAATAAAAATATTTCAACTTAACGCGATTTCTGCATTCCCGGCTTTCATCGCTTTCAAAACAACTGAAATGTAGGCCAACGAAACTTGAAAACAGGTCCATTTCGTTTGCAAGAATTTGAATTTATTAGAGAAAAGACATCAGAGTAAGTAAAGTCTGATTAAAACATTATGCCTTTACTTGGTAAAAAATCGTCGTTCTTGGTTTCTAGCTGTGTGAGATGTTCCTGACAATTTGACTTTCGTTACGATGTTAGTCGACATCAAAACACGCTACACAGCGCCGTTAGTTAGGCAGTAAGACCCAAACGCCCACAATATAAATATCAGCATCGAGCTCTTACATGTAGGTCTAGCCATTCTGTAACCAAGTCATTTTCGTAACGAACCCCATGGCTATGGTCATTCCGTACTCAAAACTAAATTCGTTTATTGCACATATTTAAATACAAATATAACCACCAAAATTATGTAAAAATATATTATCTACATATTTGAAACTGTTACATATTCGATTTCAGGCATTGCCAAGATGACAGATGTATCTCGTATTGCATGGAGTGCATTATATATGTTTTATTATTGACAGAATCCAAGCATGCCTAAGTTTATTCAGTTATTTCAAGCATTAAATATATAGCTTTAAGATACAGAAGTAAATATATGTTAAATGCAGTAAAATTTACTCTCTCTCTCTCTCTCTCTCTCTCTCTCTCTCTCTCTCTCTCTCTCTCTCTCTCTCTCTCTCTCTCTCTCTCTCTCTCTCTCTCTCTCTCTCTGCAAGATTATTATGTTCATTATATTTAACAGGATAACAAAATAAAACAAATTATGCCATGCAATGAAATAAATTTTCACTCGCTAATTTAGGTTATTTCAAATGCGAATTTGTCTTATGTCACTAACTTGTTAGCTTCTTGTCATGGGTGAAATTGTCCAAAACTTTTGCACAAGTATGTATTGCAGTCTAATGAAAAATGGTCTGGCAGTCTGGATAGTATACAACTATCTACAGTTTAAGTACGAGGGAGTAACAGCCGACATCACCTTGGGTATGAAACGACCAATGTCTACTGGGTACGATACGACTTGGGTACGGATTGACCATGTATCATGGTTAGCAACCTGAGGTCGCGACCTCTGGTCTCGAGGACACTTTTAATTTCCAGTCCATCAGTGTTATTCCAAAACGTTTAAGCTGAAACTTTATCGTACATCCATCACATACTTGATGTTAATATTAGGCTGTAAGAGTGCTGGGCAAGATGAGAATTCCCATTTTGTTCAGAGCTTGTACAGGGCAACAAAAGATATTGCAAGCAAACATGGATATTTCAGTTTCAGACTTTTGTATGCATCACACAAGTTGACGTAACATATGCTACAATCTTGTATGCTGGAAAATTATTTTACGAATCAAAATGACAGAGATACTCGCACGTCGTAAAAATGCTGCAAGTTGACTCTTTTCATTTTTAACGTTTTTCTGCAGTTTTGAACTTGCAAATTATGACTGGAGGCAATATGGAGAACACAAATGTTACTATTGCATTTGTAGAAATCTTGATTACAGGCTCTTTGGGCATTATTTGTTGTGTTTCAGCAACTGACTGTTTATACCATGATAAACTCTGAAGAAAAACCATCAAAATGATAATTGCAATTGTTTATAACTTTATTTTTATCATTATTTTGCATTTTAAAGATATTTCCTGACAGTTTTGGAGCTTTATTTAAGCTTATGAATTCTTGAAGACTTCGACATAGCAATCCATTAATAACGTAAAGGTTACGACAGGATGGCCATCAGACATGTAATTCCACCTATGGCAAGCAACCTAATATTCTGATCGTTCCACAGCATTGTCTTAATGTTTTTAAATGGTTCAGCTTAATAAAAGTAAACATTATAACAGTCTTCCACTATCTTGGTTACCAATGAAAATATGGTCAACCAGGTCTTTTATACAGACAAATACATTTTGTAATTTACTTGCCCATGGACAACTCCATTTGGACAATATTTCAGCACACTGTCAGTGTTTTGGGAATAAAACTAAAATGGATAGTAGTAATCTACACACATAAAATGCTGTTGTATCATTTTTTTGACTTATATCCAGGGCACCGCTTTTGAGTGGCAGTATTAGTCTATACCTGTATCCCGCACAACGAGTTAATATAGCACAAACCATTGGATGTTTTCATGCCATTTTCCCAATCTAATTGGTAAGTTTAACAATGCTCTATGTGATCCCTCTGCATGTATGCTGTAGGGACGTGACCAGCTGTTTGCCTCTGGAATTAATAAGTGAAATTTCCATAACTTTGGGAGTTACATTCCTTAAACACTTATATGCAGGAGTTGCACTTTTTTAATATGATTAATTCAATTTAGAAATATTAAATCTAGACGTTACAAATATTGGATGCAGATGACAGTATTTCCTGAAAATGGACTGCCGTTGTTCTTGAAACCTGCAAAGGACAGATAGTGCTGTCTGTCTGGTTGTTTACAAAGACATCCATTGTTTTGTATTCACCTCTATCAAATGAAAATATTAAGGTCCACCTGGCAAGAATCAGGTTAGAAATTATAAATTGATACATGAAATGAATTGTCTTTTCTGCTTTTTTATATCCTTGACTCATTTTGTTTTTAAAATTGGAAGAGGGTAGAAACAGGAGGGTATGCGAATACTAGTATTAAACATTCCTAATATCAAACTGACAATATTTCTTTCAGATGAAAGAAATTTTGATGACAAATTCTGCAGAGCCAAGATCATAGGTAAATAATGATTTAACTAGCACAGTATATTTCCACTTTTTGTATTCACTAACTTTGGGAAAAATGCAGCTGTATATTTGTGGTGTTGCTTTCATTTGAATACTATAGGACACTGGTTGATTTTGAATAATACATTTAATACTTCTTGTCCACTTGCTTCATTAGGTGTCAGTATATTATTGTAATAATCATGTCTCCTACTTCAGTGTTAAAGATTGAAACTAGACATGTATGTAGATTGTGCCAGCACATTTACATGTTTGATCTTGGCCCTTATGGTGGTTCTGTGGGCACCTGAGCCTGATATCCCTTGGATATAATGCTATGCATGATCTGGTGGTATTTTTGAAACTTTTGGTATCCCTTCCCTCTAACCATGTTCAAAGATACTGTCAGTGCAAATTACCGCATATACTCGCGAATACGCCTGTTCACATGTACGCTGACACCACCATCCAAGGACTGAATAGATAAAAACATTAAAAAGTGCATGGCTCATGCATAAACTAAGCCACAAGTCCAAGATGCACACAGTAAGTTCTAAATGGATTTATTTGTGCAAATTTATATTAGCAAAATTTATGTTTTTACCTCTCTCTTGGTTGGCATTTGTGATTATTACATGAATGTCATAAATTGATATAATTTGCTTGAAAAATCGTCAATTTATTTAATTTTGTGGTGGGGGGTTGTTTCCGCCTAATTTAGATTTGTTTGTAATTTGATCAGACAATGACAAGATTTGAGAATTCACAGGTTGCTGTAACATCAGGACCTCCTATTTGACTGTACTTAAAAGTTTCTTTATGCATTATTGCATCAGAATTTTGCATCAATGCAGCAATAATTACATCTTTATTTTGCCATGAAATTGTAAATAAATAACATGTTAAAATGTAATCCCAACAAGAAACAACAATAGGGTTTTGTTAAATGCTCGCATTTAGGCTAGTCTGCATATATACATTGAAGGTTTGAAATTGCGCTGAATGAAATACATCCCTTGGATTCAAATCATAGGCACCACTGCACTAAACTCAAATAATAATATCTCCAAATAAACTAATGAAGTTTCAGAAATAATACTTTGAAAATTATTACCATAAAAACTGAGTTTTAGTTTGCTTTGGTGTAAGCACCTTAAACCCTATTTACAGAGCTATGGTAATTATTCTAATATTATTAAGTAAAAGACAATTACAGATCAAAGTTCTGGAACAGCCGCCAGAAAACATTTCCTCTTAATCCAAATCAGTTTCAGGGTTTTATCGATTAACTGGCCTGTATTGCTTTCGGAAAACAGAGGACAAATCTGCCAATTATCCACAAAGGAGACGCTGAAACAACCCGCATTCGAATGTGTGGAACATTATGGTTTTGTTCAGCCAAAACAGAAAACTAAAATAAGTTGGTGAGATTAGTCAATCTGTATTCAGAATATTAGCCTGTAATATTATCAGGTTTTCAAGAACATGTAACAATTATGTGAATATATGGTGGCAATTTGTCTTGCACAATTAAACATGTGTACCTTTTTATAAAGATTCTTAACTTTGATGATCGCTGATATCACTGAAGAAGAGGAAATCATGAGTATGTGAATCAAGGTAAATGCAACAGGTATGTATATCAAGCTGAAGTGTGATCTGGAAGAATGTTATTTGGTAGAAACAATAAACAAAATCTGTATCTGATATGTTTGGGAATAAACAAGGACTTAGATGTGGTTATGCACGATTTGCACTGTGTAAATTTTGTATCCATTATATACTACAGTCTCGTCTTCTGGGATCGCTCGAACCAGTCTGAGAATTATGAAATCTTTATTGACCTTTATTTAATTTCATGTTGGAGAAATCAGAAAATGTGCACATGCGAAATAATATCAAAATCAATCGTAGTATTGTATAACAGTCAATTGACGTGGTTATTGAAAGATCCGGTTACTGCTGTTAGACCTGTGTCGAGCATAACAGTTTTGTCATGACATGTTTTGTATCTACAAGCGTTGGAACACTGACAATTTTGAAAATGTAATTTATTTTGTATATGCATATAAGTCTTTGGATGCACACAATGTTTTTCATGTCCTATGATTTACAGCCATTATGGTAATTAACAAGAAAAACCCCGAAACATTTTCAAATTTATACCTTGGCCCATGGATGAGCCGACGCCCCCACTTCCTTCTAGGCTTTTGTTTTTTTCAAAAATTATTCTGCTAGACACAAGTATATACGGTAGTTTAACTGTACCCTGCACATTATACAGAGCGCTTGTCATGACATACGTCATGCTGCCAGCAGAAGTCTTGTGATTCTTGTCATGTCACAAGTCTTTCTTCAGATAGGCAACCGTTTACACATCTGGATACTTGGCTTGATATAAATGGTTCTGAAACTAATTTTGATTTGCACAATTGGCCTTGAGACAAACAATCTGTCATGATTTTGACCTCATGTTCTTAAAGGAAGTTTTACAAATGCGTGTTTAAATACAGGCTACCTATAAAACTGCAAATGGCGAATTCATGACATGTATCGTCTTCGTATGATGATTGCATTGGAGAACAAATGACTGTTGACAGTAATTTTTTTATATTTTGAAGTATATTGGATTATTGGAGCAGGAGAAGCTTTCATAGATATACCACTGAGCCTGCAAATGATGTTGAATTTGAGTTTAATGTACTTGGGATGGACAAAAACAGACGGAATGTCAATCAGTCCCCTATTCATGAGTGTTTTGAATATTTAATTATATTGTTTGATTTTCTTGATGATTATATATTAATGTAAATCTATAGTTTGCACTTGACCTTGTCCAAAATTAAGTTAATGCTGTACCTGACCAGTGACATTTATTTTGTAAACAAGATAATACATAGCTAATATTTCTCTTAAGATCATATATTAAATTTTCAGATCATTATCAATGGAGGTAAACTTGTTTTCTTGAATCCAGGATATCAGTTTTCCTCTTGGAAATTGTTAAAGTTGTGGACAACTTTAAATGTTTTCCTTAAAGGAAATTGGCCTAGATCCTGGCTGTATTATTATCTTAGCTTTTATATAATATTATTTACTTGAATAATTGTGGATATTGGCAAGAAGATCTGAAGCAAAATCAGTCTTCTTGTTGTGTTCAGTTTTTAATTTGGTTGGATTTTTTTTTTTATTCAACTTAGTATTCAGTTCAATTAATGCTCAATAATATTTTTGGACTTAAACATTAATTATCAATTACAGTGAATTCAGAAAAGAAACTTTTGGATTATATTACCGTGATACATCAAAAGACTATTAGCACATCACCACACTCCAAGCCATAATCCAAGTTTCCTCTGACTTGGCACATCAGCACATTCAGTATTGGAATTTATTTGGAATACCACTGGAATTCAACTGGAACTTCATACAATCGGATTTGTGATAAAAATTGTAGGTAGTATTCGGGATTTAATTGACAATATTGTAATTTTATTTTTAATTTTCACTTTGTATTCTAGTGAAATAAACTGTTGAATTTGAAAAAACCTGTTGTTTTTCACCTTGCTAGGTGCTCAGAATTAATAGATTAATGTTAGGACTGGTCAGCCTGATATCAGGATAATGTGATTGGGTTGGACACGATACTACATGTCTGTGGCATAATGCTCCAGTGCTAGAGATCACTATAAACAGCACCCTATAAACATTGTAGCAATATGACTGAAATAATGTTAAAGCTACGTGAACCAATGAAATCTCACAAACACACATACTTGTTGTTTTTCGATCTTTTTTATTACTTAGTTTAATACCATATAGTCGTAACAGTAGAACAAGCAGCATGCCACGCGTAATTAACTCTTCAGCTCATATGTATGGCTTTGTAGGCAGGTAATATACATGCACCAAAGTTACACAGTACCGTGCACTATAAATAGAACTCCTGTTACATACTTGACTACATACATATAAGCCTGCCCGTTAACTGTTATAGCATTGTAGCATATGTTACATTCAACATGAATTTTAACCATTTTATATTTCTGGTACACATCTGTTATGTATAGAAAGATTTAAGAGTAAAATCTGATAGTCATTGCTGTATAATTATTTTTCACAGAAGAATTTATTATGTGCTTTAAAATCTTGAGAGAACGCCTTCACTGTCAAGCCAGTTTGTATATCCATAGCTGACATTTCTCATACTTGAAATTTACCAGTTCGTTGTCCACGTCTCCATCACTAAATCATCTGAATTTAATAAATGATAAAAATTCAATGTTGCCGATATCAATATCAGAGCCTTTACCTAAGTTATTGTAGCTTTTATAGTTGTGATTCTAATCGTGCAAACTCGAGAAGTACTGAATGAAATCCATAGCCTTCATTTTGGAGAGTGGAGAATCCGAAACCGTTACTTTAAATAGCAGATCACGACTAGAGCATAAACAGCCACCTTGTGATTTGACGTAATGCTCATTCATGTCAATGAATGAAGTATCTAATAGGGGATTTTGCATGAAGGTGGGCTATGAAAACTAGCTCAAATTGGCTGATGTTTACAGGAAGCGCCGAAATGCACTTCCATGAGAATGGTGTAGAGGTGTCCAAACGCATTTCCAAACAAATCGGGTGGTGGAATCCAAACGCGCTTACATGGTTTAAAATATAGACAATTTACAAGTAGAGTGCAGGTTTCATTAATTTTCTTACACAATTCTGCAGCCACTCAAAGAAGTCATGCTAGAAAACTATTCAGAACTCTAAGGGCTATGAAAAGTTGATTAAATAAGAATTTTAAACGATATTAAAAGTAAAGACATTTATTTGATCAGAATACATGTCACAACAAGCAGATTTGGGTAGTGATGGAAATAAAACCCTAATGAAGCATTACAAAACAAATACAAAATATGGCATAGTAATTGGCAAGGCACTAATAGAAGGCAGTGAAACTTTGTCACAATTTATGTTAGGCCCAAAAAGTGTGGTTTTCCTATTGTACTGGGTTTAAAATTAATGGAGGCAGTGTCTATTTTCTTTTAAAAAAAACCCAACATATATTTAATGTGAGTTTAAAAAACAAAAAAAAAAAAACTATTTTATTTTTCATTACTGTTGGGGAAAAAGTGATAGAGTTGGCAATGCAAAACAGGGAAGGTCAGCCAGCTGGAAACACTTTTGGGGGGAGATGCGGTTCTTATTTTGGAGCAGACTTAATGAAGAAACAATACCTGTGGCCTGCGGAAAATTGTACATAACAACGATAAAGAACAGGTTCCCATCTTGGTCAGGCTGGCTTAGCTAGTTATGTAGATGCCCCATCAGACAGCTGACTGTGAAAGGGGGTTCTCAGCACAGACCAATATTCATACACAGCTTTCGAACAGATTAAGCTTAGAAACCAACAACATATTAATGCTTACCCAGATAGAGGAGATGTCTTTTAAAGATATTGATTTCAATAGGGCTTTGACGAAATGGAGCAGCCAGATGGAGAGACAGGTATTTGAGTGTCAAGTATATCTTGAACTATTGCCATTTACTCCTTCTTCCCCCTCTTCATTTTTCCTACTCACCTTTTATTTTGGTGAGGGGAGAGCTCCAAGAGTTGATAAAGTCCTGTCAGCATCTCAACAGGTACATGATTGTCGGACGTGGAAAGAAAACTTTATATGTCATAATCATGTTGGCCAGACTCTTTCTCCATATAGCAAGCTGTGGTGCGTAAAAAGTTGAATTCATAAATGTGATGAACATTTGTCCAGAATACGCATTTAAAATGGAGGACCCAGCGATTTAAAATAAGTTATAGCCCAATAATTGCTATATCCACCAATTATGAAATCTTAGAAATGTACACTAGTGTATTATGCAGATAATTCTTGCTTCTGACCATTAGGAGATTCTAGGTCCAGTTTGACTCTCTTTTGGACCTTTATTTTGTTTTAGGCTGGCAAGAGGAACCTGTAACCCAAAGAATGCGCCCTTATTGGTGTGAAACGGGGCTGGACCAAGATGGGTTCGAAAACAGATACATGTCCAGTTATGTTGGAGAGTAAATTTAAATTTATCTTGTATGTGGCTAAAGACAAATTGATGTAAAACTCCAGGAGTCATTTAAGGCCTTGTGTTTTTTCTGCACTAATCATTTGTTTTGTTCATGTTCATGGTGATTGTGTTTTTGTGCAACTGAGCCACCGTATTCTGGAGACCCCAGTTTTATGCATGTACATACACTATATGCCTTTGTAACCCCAATTTTAACAGAGTTTATGGGACCCCATTTTCAACTTCGTGTGTCTGGGGTGATGGGACCCCAATTTCCATTGTGAACACTTTTCATACATTTAGATTTGTTATAGGACTTTCAGCACTGTTCGGGATTTAATTCAGAATATTGTAATTTTTTTTTAATAAAAAAAATGTAATTGTGTATTCAAGGGAAATAAACTATTTGTGCATACATTATGTGCATTTGGAACCCCAGTTTTAACAGTTTTTTTGTGTGTCTGGGATGATGGGACCCCAATTTCCAGTTTGAACACTTTTTCCATACATTTGGATTTGTGATAGAACTGTTAGCACTAATTGGGATTTAATTCACAATATTGTAAGTTTATTTTGTTTACGTTTCATTTTGTATTCTCGAGACATAAACTATTTGTGCATAAACTATATGCATTTGGGACCCCAATTGTAACAGTGTTTATGAGACCCAAGTTTCAGCTTTGTGTGTCTGGAATGGCGGGACTCCAATTTCCAGTTTAAATACTATGTTCGTCTCTTTTTTTCTTAAAGTATTGCTTGTGTTAAAGCAGACACCTATAAAAGTGCTCAGAAAGAAAACAAAATTGACAAAGGCCCAGGGCTGGTGACTATAATGTAATCACAAGCCCTGACTAAAATTCCACAAGCCCGGATTGCTATTAAACATCTGTCGAGTACGGATAGTAAAGCTTTTCAAACAACACACATCAACTGTTCAAAAAACAATAACATGCGTTTTATTGTTTATCAATAAATCTATTACATGGATAAAATCATACTGAAAGCATAGGTCATTTAACTAACTGGAAGGTTCAATTCAATGTGTCGAATTTCTTAACATATAGGTGGTTTCCTATTTTGACATAGAAGGTACACACAGAAATGACATCATGAGCCAATATGATGTTTGCCAAATTTGACCAGAATCAAATCTTCCTTCCTCCTCTCTTCTTTTTGCTGGTATGCTTGACAAAGAAAACTGTGAAAACAAAAAGAGTTCTGAAATTTAGTTTTGCTTCCTTTGCTTCCTAAATCATCTTAAACAATTAGTAACACTTGAACACTATTCAAGCAACTTGCATAATCATGCTTTTCATTTTGTATATATGGGGTAAAATGCGACTTCAAAAAAAAGTTGCCGCCATTCACAAACTAGTCAATAATCTTGAATACAGTCGGCTTAAGCATCTGTCACGCAAAAAACAGAACTAACATTGGCGTGAAACTGGGGTGGACCAAGATGAGTTAGAGAAAAATACATATCCGGTTACGGTTATGTTGGTGAGTAATTTAAATTTGTCATTTATGTGGCTGGGACAAAGAGAAAATAATATAAAACTCCAGGAGTCATTTAAGGCCTTGTGTTCTTTCAGCACTAATTATGTGCTTTATCCGTGTTACTGGTAATCTGGTTTTGGTGCATTTGAATCACTGTATTCTAGGAACCAGTTTTAAGCATATGCAAACATTATACGCATTTGGAACCCCAAGATTAACAGTTTTTGTGGGATCCCAGTTTCAACTTTGTGTGTCTGGGATGATGGGACTCCAATTTCCAGTTTGAACACTTTTTCTTTTTTTTTTCTCCTAAATTATTGCTTGTGTTGAAGCAGATACCTATAACAGTGCTCAAAGAAATATCATTTTCAACAAATTAAATAAAGATTTTATCAATTGAAATTTGTGTTCTAGTTCAATCTTTGAGTTCCTTTTAAGTATAATCATCATACATGCAGTGCCCCCTTGTAATTAAACGTAAAATGTGTCAATCTACCGTAACAGCTATGTCCGCGAACGTTTTTTCTGAGAACCTAATTAAGTACCGACCGTGTTATGATATCGGACTAGCGGAAGTATTTGTTAAATTGTTGAACTAAATAAAACGCTGGCCTCCTTTTCTATTATCACGTTCAATGCGTCTTTTGAATCAAATAAATAAGGTGGATTTGGAAAAAGAAAACGTTAAAAGGCATACAGATCCTACATGCTTAAGATCCAGCGGCCCTTGTCGTATGTCAGTTACCTCATTTCAGTTGATCAATCGAATACTGTTAAAAATATTGTGTACGTAATCTAATTAAACTACCTTAAAATAACCGACTCATTCATAACTGTGATCAAAGAAAGCAAAGCAACCAAACGACATGAGATTTTCGTAAAATAAAGAACTTTGTTTCACAGATACGGACCATTGTGAAACAAAACGAGTTTCAGAGAATTCCTGAATTTGCACGTAAAGATATCATCAAGGATGATAAGAAGCTTCAATATTAATTGCAATGAAATCACGGCATCATATTTTACTAATTGAACAATATAAAAATTGACTTTCGACGTAGACGATTGTCTCACAAAATAAATGTTGCGTGTTTTTGATAAAAAGGAATCTTGTTTGGTAGTGTATCGACAGCTAGTCTGGCTCCGTGCATAGTAAACTCCTTGTTTCGAGAAAAAAGTATGCACCACTCCGGGACCCAGACTATTTAACAAAACAAAAGCCGTGACGTAATACACGAAAACATTCGTGTATCGTGTTGGTTATTGAAACCAGGTGGGATCATGTTATCGATCTTTCAGATTTTAGACATTTTGAATATAAAAGAATTTATACAGTATAAGGAACAACTTCATCAGAAAAAAAATCGCTTTATTGACAATTATTCTCGACGCGATTATTAAACGAGGAGTCAGTTATTAAACATCCCATTTTCCCCTCTCTCAACCCCGCTGTTTTCTTAATTTCTACCGGACTTTTTGGAGGTCCCCCGATAACTCGCGCCCTCGCTAAGAATGCTGTCTATTTGTTTGGACCCCGATGTGCAAGAGTTATCAAGGGAGAGGTGTACTTCTTTGCGTCATTGTGATTTTCAAGTTCAAATATATTCACTGAATGTTATGTCGGCTCACTTTTTTCTGAACGATCCATTAAGTCAAACGCTCGATGTTTCAAATGTTTGCCGATTGAAGCAAATTAATTACTAATAAAACACAATTCCATGCTGAAAACTGACTTCACGAGAAACCATATATCCCTGTTGTGTCTAACTTATTATAATTTAAACTGCAATCAAAGACCGATATTTTATCAAATGAATTCACTGAAGTCATAAATGATTCTGAATTCTTAAACATTCTGACAAACGAAGCAAATTGCCAATAAAACAATGCGTTGACAACCGGCATCACAAGCCGCCATATACTCCAGTTCTGACCAGATGATTACAATTTGATATCAAAGCATTGCTGTTATTTGATCAAAAAGCAGTCCACTCATGTCATAATTGTTTCCTCTTCGTCTGTCATAAACTTCAAACGTTATCTCCAAACAGTCCAACCTAATTCAGTTGCACCTAAACCTGACTTCAGTGAACTGTTAGCTCCACCAAGTTCATATATATCTTCCATTGGTGCGATATTATTGGCCGTCAAGGTCTAAACTGTTGTTGAGCAGATGTCAATCAGTGCCTCCTACAGGTAGAGTAAATTTGTTATAGACAGCGCACTCTAAATAAGAAACAAAGCCAGAGCAGACGTGAATCAAGGGTTATTAAGATTGGAATCTACATGCATCAAAAGACGCACAAGTCAAAATTTCTGCACCTCAAAAATAGGTCGTATTACAATTTTATGTCTCAAAACCCAGGATATACTTCTGTTGAAAACTATGCATGCTACATGTTATGGGCATGTACTAAAGTGTTTATTTTTGTTCAGTTTTCCAAGATTACTTAAAATTATATTTTTTCTAAATACAAAGTATCAAGGGTTTTGGGAACAGAAATCCTGTTTTCAGCACGACATGCTATGTTATAGCAGGTCAACATCTTGAAAATAAATTTCTACATTTCATCAGCGCAATCGAAGGTTTGTCAGGTAAATTATATTTTTTCGATAAGCCCGACGGGTTCCTCATTTATCTTAAATTAAAGAGATCTCAGGTGTCAAGCAATCAGATGTTTGAAATAAGTATAACATCCTTACAAACTAATGCTTTATTTAATTACACATGACATATCCTCGTAAAATTCTAAGTTTAAGCTTTGGTTTTTAGGAACATCTTTGCATGCTTATTCTAATTTTTAATGTATTGCTTTTGCCTTTTGCCCATTATGGGTTATGTGGCTTTGCAAAGGTGGCATTCAACAGAGGTGTTTTTTCTACTTGAGTATGTAGGGGAAAGGATTGACAGATTGGTAGCGGAAATAAGGGAGAAAAGATATAGCAGGAAAAAAGGAAATCATAAATTCAACAGATGTTATCTGTTTGGCTTTAAATATCAGAAGACACAAGTATCAGCCAATATAATTATTATATATTTAAGATTTAAAACAATTATCACGGCTGAAACTGCAATGATTTGTGGGCTAAAATGCTCCAATAACAACCTCATATAATCAGTACAGTGAGACATTCAGGTAGAAGACAATTGCTGATAACACCAAAAATTCTCTATGTGAGAATAAATTGTCCCTTGAATCAGATTATAGCTTCAGCCATGAATTGCATGATAATATGAGTGCTATCTGTTGGAATATTTTTTATATTGATTGTTTAGAGTATTTAGCATACAGCAGGCTTTTATCTCCTTTGTGTTGCAAATAAGAAATGAATCAATGTACATTTTCCAATTTCTGCAGGTAGTTTAGGGAAAGTTGAATTGGTAACTGGAAATATTCAAGGAACGGAACCTATAATCATCAGTTATGCTTTGATTTATTAATGTTTGCTTACAATGAATACACGTGTTTTCACCAGCAGAGTTGCTCCATTAACCTGTGCAACCAATTAGGTGAAAGTGGCTTCTTTACTGCATGCCATTTAAGATATGGTATAGAGTAGAGATCAGATCAAAGACAAAAGACATATCCTTTCAGCAAAGTAAATTGTTTGGGAAATTGAGTACTATTTTTATACCTAATAGTTGCAATCCTTTAATTCAACCTAAATTAGATTTTTTGCATGTTTTATTTAACTGGCTGTGTGCATGATTTGTAACACCTTTCGTGTTACACTGAAAATCTCTTTGTGCATTTTTCGTATAGCTAAACTTTTATACAATGCATTTATAAATAATCCCCAAATTTAGCTGAACAAAAGTTACTATCCTTTTTAACTCCTAATGGATCTTCAGCATTAAACATTTTGGTCATACTGAGTTTTCAAATAAACAGGGAGGATAACATCTAGTGGTACATTCATTTGATATTTAATCAGAATTCAAAAGAACACTTCTATAGGACCGCTTTAATGAAGATGACAGAGTTCACAGACTGGTTTCAGTTTATCAGGATTGTGGGAGTTGCCAATAATAGACCTCCGCCCCACCAATTATTGAACATGGAAGAAGAGATCATGGGCTTATTATCGTCAATGAATATTCAGATTCTCTCTAAATACATGACATAGATTGTGGAGAAAATTGCCTATTAACACTGGAAAGGATGATGATGAAATATGTTCCAGCCCATTCTGCATATATTAGAATTATTTAGGCAAATGCAGATGAAAGTAAGATGAGAATAATTCTACGGACCATTCAGATGTTCTACATTCGGTACGCAAGCTATCACCTCGCATGGGTCATAGAATCTTTGAGGTGTGAAGCCCAACACTCTAAGACGTGCATTGTAAAGTCATCTGCACCGAGATGTAATTACGCATATACTAAATTGAACTATTTCAGAGCATTAAAGATTAGACAAAAGGCCACCAGTGTCTTGCAGATGTGTCCCTTAAATCTGATGTAGACATAGGGGCATTGTAATTATAATTTAAAAACTTGTCATTTGTCATGGGTGGCTGGTACTGTTTGCATCTGCCATTCAGCTCTTGGATCTAGGTTAATGTGACTTGATGGCTTTGTTTTGATAGGTTTCTTGGACAGATTTTTGCTATGATTGTTGATCTATGTAAAGGATTGGAAGATGTTGCTTTTTGTAAGTTGTATTTTCTTTTACTTTACGTTAGTATAGATGCAACATCTACAATAGGACACGTGTGCCAATTTGTGAATGATGCTCTAGACCGCAAAAAAACCGTGCAATACATGGATGAAATTGGAGGTATACAATTCTTACCCAGGGCCTTGTCTCCTTGCAACCAGAAGTATTGACAGTGGTGAGGAGATTAGATATGACAATGGAGATGGAAAGAGCTTTTACTGGCTGAAAAGGTAGCACATTCGTATTTATTTTATCCCCATCCCATCTTTTCTTTGAGAAATAAATATTATAGAAAGTCTCATTTAAAATATCCAATAGATGCTCAAAACAATGAGATGACAATTCAGATGATGACTGTAGTAACATAATCAGTGGTATGGGATTCTCTAACCAACCTGGAATCGTAATTCAGACCACAAATACTAAAGAATCCAAAAAGCAGGAATGGGACAAAATTCAGTGCTTGCAGTTTCTGTGATAAATTAGTATGAGAAAATTGCACGTCATTATGAGGCATGTCATTCAGATGAACTGGAGGTTGTAAGGATACTTTTGCTTCCAAAGATTTCACAGGAACATAGACGAGGATGGAAAGTGCTGTGCAATGAAGGTGACTTTAAAGATAACATTCATGTCCATAAAAATGTAAAGGAGTGTTGATTTCTAATATAGACCATCGAATTGTGCTTTGCCTGGCAGAATACGTGATGCACCTGAGCTTGTTCCTTGCCCTTCTTGCAAAGGCTTATATTGCTAAAAGGAACTGGCAGAACATCAGAAACAGTATTGAATCACCAAATCTTCAGAGAGGTTAAAGAAGAAAAGAAGAACTGCGGTAAAGGAAGGGAAAGTATTGCTTCCTATTCCTAAACATATGACAGAAAGATTTTAATCTAATGTGGTAAACAGTATGAAAAATTATGAAATTTCAAAAATAGTAAAAAATGACCTTCTCATTATTAACTATAGACATTGCCTTTGGAACAAATAGGATATTAAGGAGCACACATCAAATTTTAAAAATGTGGAAACTTGTTAGATATTTGAAAGAGGTGAAGAAAATTGTAGATCTTAGAACTTTAGAAGACTGTTTTGATTCGAGTCAATTTGAATCAGTCACGAAGAGTATGAAAAAAATGGTAGAATATTGTCAAAAAAAAGAACTAATGCATATAGAAAACCCATTGTTGCATTGAAGCTTGAATATTCTCTGAAGAAATGTGCCCAGATAATTCAAAGTGAGGGGCTGAAAGAGAAATATCACATAAAAGTGGCAAAAGGAAATACATTTATCCAGTTGTTTGAAAATAATTGGGGAGATCATGTTTCATGTACAGCTCGTCAAAATCCGAAAAGCGAGAAATCTAATAATCCTTTAATCATCCCATTTAGTAGAGATGTGAAGGAACTTTATGATCATGTAAAGAAAAATAGTGCAGACGTCAGAGAGGAAATCGAGAGCAATGCAGATGTTTATTTTAATTTAGCCAAAGTAACCCAATGTGAAATCTGTTTATCAGAAAAAAGGGGAGGAGAAGTGCAGAGAATGAAAGTGTCAGAGTTTGAAAGAACAGGCGAAGTATCATAGACACCACTTAATGAAGAGGTCAGGACATCATTATCCGACATAGAACAAAGACTTTGTGATAGTCTGATGAGGGTTTAAGTGAGGGGTAAATTTGTTAAAAGAGTTGCCATCTTTCGGACATAAAACATGATTAAAAATATAAGAACTCTTCTCAAATATAGAAAGGCAGCAAATGTTGACCAGTCTGAGTACTTGGTTGCGAGGCAGTTTAATGCCCAACATCCTTACAGAGGTCCAGATGTATCACGAGAACTGTGTAAAAACTGTAAGCTTGAGTATCCAGATGCAATAACTTGGACAGGACTTGGAAAGCATGTAGCAACCATTGCGCAGGTTATCAAAATTGCTGATAGTATGCAATATCAGCTTGCTGGATTTCTGGGCCATAATATACGCATTCAAAGAGACCTTCTCCCTTGTCAATCTTGCAGACATCAAAGCTGGCCGAAGTTCTCCTAAAGGCCAGCTCCCAAGAAGACTTAAAGGAATTAGAAAAGAGTCCAAAAGAGTCTTGAACTGAAGCTGGTGGTAGGTAAAAATTTAGTTTTTCTGGCTGTGAGGTAAAGTGGGTTTATAGTGTGACACTATGGATATTATTTCTTCGTCATGTGAATGTTCATCTGTTCACTATTGCTTATTACTTCTGTGGAGTCCATATCCTGATCAGAATTCCATCAGATATGGAATATGGGTATATTTCATCCGAGTCTAGGAGAAGTCCAGTAATGAGCTAGAACCATGCTTATTAATGAGGTGATCTTGCACCTGATTTAATGACTTTATTACACTCTGTAATCCATAGTCCTAGAACTATTTTTGTGGCGTGTCATAATTCAATATATTTTGTGTGACAGCTATTGTAAAGGAAATTGATATTAATTGCTGGGTTTTTGGGGGGTTTTTTTGTTTTGTTTTTTTCTGGTTTGTAGAGCATCAATCATTTTGGGTGGACTTTTGATGTCTTATCAACATAATTTATTTGTTATCTCAGAAATCAACTTATATTTTCAGTTCTTGAATCTAGAAAGATATGTACCATCACTATGCCAGTTTCAGTATTAACAAAGCGACATACTAGCACCAAATCTAAAACTCAGAGAAGACCTCAGACAAGTCAAGAAAGGAATGCTGTGCTCCAACACTTGGGTTGTTTCATCAGGATGCTCAAAATTCCTAGGCAAGAAGATATACTTGATGAAAGATGCATGCCTTGGATCAAGATCATGGCGAATTATTAAAGACAAAAGGCCAAAATATACATGAATTTGTGATGCTATTAGCACAACAAGCGATTATTTGTCTTTAAATATGAACATTTCAACTGTGCCTAGTTTTCACACATGCACACACACAAAAAATGTTTGGTTTTTATTAGCTTTACTTGAGTTTGCCTTGGTTCCATTATGAATCGTACCCCACATCCTGTCTTCAAAAGCATTTTCCATGGCACAATTACAATATAGCTGAGGATTATTTAATTAATTCAAACTTTACAAATTTCATACCAAACCTTGTTCTCTCGGCACAGTTTTATTTTGGAAACAAAGCCGTCAACAGCAAGTGCAATGTTGACGAAATGCTTTCTTAGTAGATGTAATTGCCCCATGTGCATGGTTTTGACATGGATGCTCGCATAGGTAATATAAACAGTTGTCACATACAAGATACCAGCTGCTATATCCAGGAAAATTAAGATAAAGGGTTTGAAAATACAGTGAACGAATTATCTGAATCATGCAATTTGAACCCCATAAATGGCTTTGATTTATTTGTTTAAAAGACATAATTAAGTGTCATTTAAAATATCCATTCCTTGTTCAAATGCTATCTGCCAGCAGATATGACTTCCAATAATAAAAGTAGAAAAAGTTCCAACTACGTCTCAAAAGCTGCTAAATAGAGCTTGAGCAAGCTAGATAAAAAACATCTTTCAGTTTATACAAATTATACCTTTCTGACGTCGACCTTTGAATGAATTATAAAAATCTACTCATCATATTTTGGCCAAATTTGACAAAACTTTGCATAGAGATTTCACGTTTCTACACCTTATCCAGATCCAAGATCAAATATAGTAGCTGTTAATAAAATGACTGATTCTTTGCATGATTTCTTCACAAAAACTACTCAACAGAAATATGATAAAAACTGACAAAGTGTCCTGACCTAGGGGGCCGTAAATTTTATACGCTGCTAATCTTCAATCACATATGGCCATCATTGGTTAAAACGGAATAGAAATCCTTTAAACAGCTTATGGAGAACTGCGAGTTTTCATAATGAATGCATTCAACATCATTGGTTGAAATTTAAATGGAAAGCATCCTACCGATGCAAATTTCTTGGCCAGCTGCGCTTGCATTTGGCTATTGCAAAAATATCAACCAGGCAAAGGAACTTGAGCTAACTTGGACATATTGTTTTATTTTTCATGTTGAATCAAACCTGAATTTCTAACCCAAGTTTCAAGTATGTGTTTATGGAACCCCAGTTTATATTGTGTGTTTCTATGACGCTACTTTATTGCTTATAAGCTTGTGTCTGATTCCCAAGTTCACTTTCCCGTTTATGGAACCATAGTTTCAGATATGCACGTCGGTGTGTCGGAGGTGTCCCTTTAAAATTTGTTTACACACACACACACACACACACACACACACACACAGATATATATATAGAATTTTCATATGTGATTCCACTATCGCATATATTTGGATTTTGTAGATATGTTAATAAGGTCATTTTCGGGGCAAAACATACAATCGTCCTTGTGAGAAAACCTACCGACGACGATGCAATATGGCACGCTGAAGGAGTTGACGCAGCTGCAACCGCGGCACATCATGGAAAATTAATTCTTAACAAAGCTTTCATTGTGGATGCCAACAATGATTCCATCACTAACCGAAGAACAACGGTTACTTTCTTTTAAGAACAGTGGCGGCAAATCAACGTTGTTATGGTTGACGATGACCACAGATAGTGTTTAAA
>JAECUM010025158.1:0-53567 GCA_016617855.1 Megalonaias nervosa | reverse complement strand
CGTGAACTTATAATCTTTTTTGTTTCGTATTCAAGTGACAACTGTAATCTAATTTTTTCGATCGAATTTGCAAGTGACACAAATTTTGGAATGTCTTCATCATCGACATAAAGTAGAGACTGTCCTAAAGCCTGTTGAAGTAACTTAATGAATCGGTACTCGGCTGCTAGTGTATATCTTCCATCATATTTC
Organism: Megalonaias nervosa; assembly: GCA_016617855.1. NCBI lineage: Eukaryota > Metazoa > Mollusca > Bivalvia > Unionida > Unionidae > Megalonaias > Megalonaias nervosa. The sequence goes on along the minus strand of JAECUM010025158.1, from coordinate 53,375 downwards.
CGTTCCTGTAGCGCTTCAAAAAAATTTATGATTTTATCAGGGTCCAACTGTTCTGATAATTCTATATCCTCGTCATTTAATTTTTTAATCTCAGAAATAACTGTATGAATATTTTCGTAATTCATTATATAATAAATATTTATTTAAAATAAAAATATTTTCTGAATCAGAATCAGAATATTATTTATTATATACACATTTCTACCTGATGTCATTCGGGAGTTAAAATACACGTAAGTGTATATACCTGTTTGACCTGGATTTTTACACACGTAAGCGGCGCGTGATTTATACTGAGGTCACCTGTAATTGTACTAGCAGACGACAACCTACATGTGCGTTCAGTTATACTGAATAAAATCATAATTACTGTAAACTGTAACGTGGGTTTTTTTTCAATTTCAAACATACTATACTGTATAAAATATCTGTATTTGATAATCGCATATACATTTTCTGCCCAAGATGTCATTCGCGAGATTATAAAATACATGTAGGTCTGTATATACAACTATGATACCTGTCTTTACAGGTAAAAGCTAAAAATAACGTACCTGTATTTTGTCCTGTTGTGAGAAACAGTAAAAATAAACAATCGAGGCACAGTCATATAATGTTACGCACTTGCAAGCGGGGAAACTGCTTAATTACTCTAATCGTTGCTTGACAGTTATCTCCCTTCGTCATCTAATACTATAGGAACATAGCAAAATGATATTTCTTGTTATATTTTCTTGAATAAGCCGATTTGGTTATATTATTTGCGACACGATATACTGAAGGCATGCAAATATCAAAATATTTTCCAGCTGCATTCATTGATTGAAATATTATTTCTTCGCCAGTCTCCGTGTTCAGTGATTTAACAACTTTTGGAACCTTACTATATTCCCCAGTACCACCTCGTGCACTATTCTGACTCACTGTAATAACTTGTAAATTCTATAAAGAATTATCAAGTTTATTGCAATTGATGTGATCAATCACTAGTCCATCTTTCATCAGTCCATGAAAACATTCGAACACGAATCTGTGTGAGTAATACATTTTATTTCCAGCACCAAATCTGAGATATCCAGTATTAATGACAGAGCCAACTGGTCTTTTTAGTCGACAGTTCCTGATTACACCATCACGAGATGCTTCATAATTGGTCATAGTAGGATGCTTTACAAATTCATTTTGCTCCATTTGTATAACAATATTATTTGTCTAAATTGTTATTTTGAAAATCTGGCGAGATAGTCTTCAGTTTTTTTATGGGAGATTCGACGCCATCGGTATTACTTTTTATCATAATATCGTTTCAGCTCTCTGTATCTTTTACCACCACATTGCACACACAACTGCGTTTTTCCTCTGACCGCAACACCGCATCGTAAACACGGTTTTGGTCCTACACTACCACGCCGAAAACTTTGCATCTGGTAAGCACAGAATTCATTTACGCATGCGCGGTTATACGGAGTTCTAAATCCTATCATTAACCAATTGCATTGATTCTTTGCTTGTATCATTATATATATAATTAAAGTTTAATTAAACACATATTTGCCTTAATTATAATATGAAGGAATTTACGAGATTATCCGAAATTAAGCCTTCTAGAGCTAGACTTGATCTTGACAAACTCAATGACTTCACCATCGGGAAACCAAAATTTAGTTTCTCGATGCAAGATTTGACGCTGATGAATAAAGATATAACTGATCGTATCAACGAAGCCAAGAAGGAATTTCGCGACGATGGTGCAGCTCATACGTGGTCAACATTCAGAATCATATTGCTGAAAGGTGATATCGATAGTAGAAAGAATGACGAGCGAGGAAGGAAAATTATTAACTACCTCGATGATCAGCGATATATTATTCTGATAAAATTTATTATACAGACAGACGACGATGTTTGGATTATCCGTGACAAACGTGACCCTGTCCGCGTGACCGTTGGAAGTAGCATCGTCACGTTGAATAAAAATTCCAAACCAGGAACATTGACTGGTATTGACAAACCATATTACGAACGAGCTTATCCTGTGACTGCAGTTGTTTATGCGTTAATTCCGTTAAATGATAAACCTGACGTCGATGATTTCGCGCCGATGAAACTGTCGTCAACAGCGATAAAGTCGTCGTCGGGGTTAAGTTGTGTAGCTAAGCGAATTACAGAACATTTCTCAACAGCGGCACGTAGAGACGGTTTAACGGATCATCGATGTGAAAAAATAAACACATGGGCGGAGCGAGTTAAAGATACCGGCGCGTCTATCAGCGACGTTGCTGAGTTAGAAAAAAATATTAAGATTTCCGATTACGGTGAAGACGCTCACCAGTGAGATTTTATACGCGCCGAAATACACAAAAATGGATCTCCGATAACAATCATTGATCATAACGTGCATGCATGGACGCCCGCGGTAATGATATTTCCACGAAACAGAGCAGTTAAATTTTACGACAGCGTTATACTTGATTTTATCAACGATATCAAAAAGAGTGACCCTGTATCTGTTTGGTTGTTTCAAAGTTCCGATGATGGAAATTGCGATCAGTTTGTGCGGCCTAGCGGAGAAATTTATCGTGCAGAATCACTCCACGAAGAAATCAGAAATCTTGCTCTGAAATACACGAACGGTGATGAAATCACTGTCGAACAATTACTGAATAACTGTTTTACCGTTCCATCAGTTGCTGCTCACTTTGCTTAGGAGAAAAATTCAAGATTTACAAGATCAGAATTTCTCGAAAATGTGCAACTAAGCTGCGTCGAATACGGACACGGCGGATTATGGAATACTCGATACGATCACAGCGACGTTATATCAGTTGACATGGTAGCGTGTTATCCTGGAAGTTTTCTTGGATATGGAGAGTGTTCTGAATACTTTAAAAGATTTGGTCATCCACGTCACGAGATGACAAAAGTTGCTATATATGGACCTTTACCAGATTTTGATCTGACTGGATTCGCCTGCATGGATACATTTGAATTTGCACGAGATCTTCATCCGATTGTTTATGTGTGGTTTGGAAGACATTTCTCAGAAAAACACTGGGCTCCTATTGTGTTGTTACGATACATGCTTGATGTAAAAATATTAATGTCGTTGAAAGTAAGTGGCGCGATAATATCGTATCGTCCGCAGAAACAAGTTTGGTTGCCAGAACCAGATACATTCGATGTAGAAAGTGATATTAGAGAAAAATTTCCCAGTCGTGACGAGGATGAAGTTGTTAAACGTATTAATGTTGTACCCGGATACAACAAAGAAAATAATGAAAAAGTTGCAAAGGATCTCGGCAGCAAAATAATCTGTAAATTTACTCAGGGTGGTGCGTATGATCATAAACGAACATGTACCAAGTTGATCATGGACGATGAAGAACTCGATTTCATAATTGCTGATCCAACCGAGAAAGGTACGTTTGTGAACCGAAATGATGCTTGGTTGTCGAACGGAACTAAATTAGGTACAATTGTGAGTTACACCGATGGCGAGTGGCCGCAATTTACTCATTTAAGATCCTCGATGCTCGCGTACGTTTCAATAAACTTATTATCGATGATAAACAGATTTGTTGATACCGCGGTTAGAGTTGCTACAGATTCAGTTTATATAAATAAAAAGTATTTGGATTTGCTAGATACATTACTTGGCACTGGTGAATGGGGATCATGGAGAATAAAACGCGAAAACATATTTAGTTATTCTGATCTGCCGACGTTGAAATTGCCGAAAAGTATTACAAGAATAACAATCAAATACCAGCATCGACAGCGCCATCTGTGTATGATCCTGTAGCCAGGCATAAAACCGTTTATCTTAATGGGTGTGGTGGTTCTGGTAAAACAACACGCGCGATTGAATTATTTAGAAGTTCAGATATGATTGTGCTGACACCCACACACAGACTCGCCAGAGAAATGAACGAACGATGGGTAAAATTACAAACTTATCATAGTTTCTTCAGATGGTGCGGAGACGCATGGACTCCATCGCGGATGGGTTAGAAATATGTTCCTGGAATTATTATCTGGGATGAAATTTGTACGGTGTCGTTGGAAGTATTAAAAATGTTTCTTACGTGGCTGTTATCGAAGAATACAGCTGTAATAATGTGTGGCAATCATGGTCAACCACCACCTTTTGTTGGACAATCTCCACATGAATGGTTATGCACGTTTGTAGATTATTCCGAAGAAATGAATGATGATCATAGAGCTATTGATGAACCGCTGAAAGAATTTAAAAAGTTAATCAGACTGCAGCGAGATAGAATACAATGTGAAAAAATGCATGAAGTAATTTCAGAAACTACGATGAGTGATTTCTGGAATTTATGGAAACCTACTGATTTGATAGTTGCAAGTAGAAAGATAGTTCGTGATACACTTCAAGAGAAATTATTTCTATTACACAGGGAAAGGTTTTCAAATTTACCTGTACCACTGTGTTATCGACCAGCAGATACACGAAAACAAAATATAGAAGTTGAAATTCCAGGAACTAATGAGAAACAAAAACTTGTACTTAATGATATTGTCGCAGTTCCTGTCAGTGCTGTTACGAGCGCATTAACGATGAATAAATCTCCATGGACGTTAGGATACGCTATAACGATTCATTCATCAGAAGGATTAACTATTTCTGATGCAAATATTTGGATTATTGATGATCGGATCGAATGGTCAAATTTAGTTTATCGAGTTAGAAAAATATTTCAACTGGGCCGGGTTGTCATAGACAATGATAATATAATCGCTGACATCATCAACGATGAAGTTGTCAAGAAAAAATTATCAGGGTATCGACAATGTGACAAAAAAAAAAATAACCGCGATTTTGATCTCGACGTTGAATTTATCATGACACTGAAACAACGACAGAATAATCATTGTACAAGTTGTAACTGTAATATGTTGTGGCAATATTCGAATAATAATCAAAGACAGTTTACCGTGGATAGAATTAATAGTAGTCTTGGTCACACACGCGAAAATGTGATGCTGACCTGTCTTGAATGCAATCGACGTAGGGGTGCCACTTTACAGAAGTGAACGCGGTGGTAATTGTGTGTCTTCAGGAATTGCTTCTAATTGTTCGCGTACAAATCCACGTTGAGGAGCAGTGGAATCTAGTCTATAGATTGCAGAATGGATCTAACCACGCTGAAAATTGTATGTGTGGTCACACTCCAGATAGGATCAGTTGCTCTTTTTCTACCCCCTTCGAGTTCACCGGGTTCATATAAATATCTGACAGTCACATTACCTAACACTGGCTGTTTTGAAAAGTCACGTCGTTGTACAGGTATATGTTTTTTTGTAATCGCGACGGTGGGTTTCATAGAAGTTGCATCAGTAATTTCATTATTTAACGCAGCTGTCACACTTGGTAATCTTGCAACCCATTCGCGAGATCTCGTATCTGTCTGAACTATTTCCTTTGCATACTGGTATCCAAATAATCTCTCGATTAAATCGTTCAACGATTGCCTGATGGCGATGAATTGCGGTATGTCCTCGTCTGATTTTGACATTATGTTGCTTCATCAACGACGATACTGCACCAAGAAATTCTTTGCCAGGGTCAACCTGTAATAGTTGTGGCCATTGCAAGGGTCCTCGTTGATAAATTCATTCAAACGCAGATGCAACTTCATCTGCTATTTTAGTTGATAACGGTTCTGCTTCTTTATACCTACTTGCAACGTCAACGACAGTTAACACGTATTTGTACGTGCGTGATTGACGTCTATGTGTTTTAATGGTATCATGAGGTAAAAACAAAATATCTGCTTGATGAACTTCATTGGGAGTACTGACATTAAAATGTGCGTGCTGAATTTTTTTTAGGCGGACGTAGATAGATTTGCCGTATTGCCTGTCGTGCTAACCACGCTGCAGCAGCAGCACGTGAGACTTTTGCTGCTTCAGTAAGTTTACTAATAGCTGCTCTACCCCTCCAATATCCTCTTGGGCTATAATAAATCGATTCCATTATAATAGTTATCTATGATTAATTACCGGCCCCTAGCACTAGTTTACCTTTCATCGCAGATTTTACTAGGAAGCTAGCAAGTTTTTCTCTGAGAGATTTACTTTTTATAGAATTCAGCGCGTGAATCACCTTCACATCTGCAATATGTTGTTGTTGTAAATCCTTATTTTTATACGCAACATCATGAATGTGACACGCTTGTTCAATTGCGTTTATTGGATACTCTCCAGATCTTCGTTGATCTTGTTCGTCAAGTCGGATATCATGTCGGGTTCCAGGACCACAATAATTATATCCAGAAAGATGTTTTTCTCCTGGGTATTTGGCCCATGGAGTTCCTGCTAATTTTCCCAGTGAAGCAGCGATATCACCACCTGTCTTCGTACGAGATGAAATAAATTTGTATTTGCTTGTGCCACATTTCACACACTTACCTGTAAGTGCAAGTTTTTTTATTTTTTGTTGTTATTGTTGTTAATCCACTGGTGGGGGTGGATGCTCTGCATCGAACACTATATAAATTCATATTATTTATTATATTTGTACAACATGGATGTCATTGATTTCTCAGCGACACGAAAGCAAGAGCCAATCAAGCATCATGCAGCGTTAACAAATTCTATCAGTGCAATCATCATAGGTCCATCTGGGTCTGGTAAGACACAATTATTGCTTAATCTGATAATGAGATGGCTAAAGTGGGATAAGTTGTATTTAGAGGCACCATCCGTAGATGATCAGCGATGCTACGATGTGTTTAAAGATTTTAATGAAGAAACGAAGTCGTTGGATGAAGATGAAGACAACGACGGAGTCGTTGATGATATTATTGATTTTTTCACCGATATTGATGAAGCTCCATCTGTGGATGATCTCGATGGACGTATTAATAATCTCGTAGTATATGATGATGTGATGCTGGACAAACAATCAAATCCAGCTCGGATATTTTGCCGAGGCAGACACAAAAACACTGATATTATATATGTTACTCAGCGATATACACAAATACCTAAAGTGATCAGAGATAACTGCAATCTTCTGGTTGTGTTTAAGGGAGTCGATACACATACTCTGCGAAACGTTCATCAGACTTGGTGTTCAGGGGATATGGATATGACTAAATTCAAAAATTTATTCTCAAAAGCGCAAGCTACCCCACACGGATTTATCACGATAAATTTACACGATCCTCGTTCGCGATATCGTATAGGTCTCGATAAAATTTTTGACTGAAACACAGCAGCAGAGAGGCTGAACGACAAAAAATGAGTGTGCGGCAGGCAAAAAAACCTAAAATTTGAAAAAAATACGTCATCGGGGAGTAACAAAAACGAGCTAACCCGGATGATTTCGTTACTGCGGTCTGTTTTTCCGACGTATGAAAATATGTTCGGTTAGAGGTTTCGGTTTGACGTTGTTGACTTTTGTTCTCAGCTTTTATAGGAACCTTTATTTTTGCAAACGGACCCTCCTAAACCTTTGTAGGGTTCAGCCTTTCTGCTCTCGTGGTGTAAATGTCCGAGTTGGTAGGGAGGAGAGGGACCCGGAAGGAGGCACCAAACGCCAGCCGAAACGTACCTGAAACGCCATAAAATAATATCAAATTGAACCCAGTTATCTACATAATGGGTAAATCCTACTACCAATTATGTGTAAGCCACAATTATAATTAGAGTCACGCTAATTAGTTATAACTTTTCCTCTTATTAAATTTTTAAATCCAAAAGTACATAGTATACATATGATAATTTTAATTTAGAATAGAAAACATAGGTCTAAGAGACCAATTTATATTTTGTACCACCACGTTAGGAAAATTTTGGAACGGTGAATAAAGAGTAATATTTGATTTTAACGTGTTATCGAATTGGGATTTCAAGCCAAACTGAGATCCTTTGATAACGAGGCAATAATTTATTAGCCCTAAAAAGGGCTTTAGGACGGCAGTCCCAATGTAAGGCGGCAATCATCATTTTCGTTAATTTCTGCCACACTTCGTGGTTCGTCGTAACACTGCTCAGGGAATGTCTCAATCCCATGAAGTTCAGTAAGTTGCTCGGCTGCCTCTATTAAGGTGGTTATAGAATTTTGATGGAACGCATCGTTGTAAAATTGGGTGAGGATACTTTCCCCGCACTGACACTGCTGGAGTCTCGGCTTCCTGAGTTTTAGCTGTCGCCAGGTGATGTATTTGACTGCACTAATAAAGTGGATAACTTTTTGGTATCATTTAGTACACATTCAAGTCCGAGATCCATCAATCGTTGCTTATCTGGGTCAGTATCCTCCTCCGCGAATTCACCATCAGAACCACTATCTTCTTCTCCATTCTCAGTTTCTTCTTCATCTGTTTTAGATTCTTGTTGTGCATCAGTTTGTGCCTCAGCTATAGCGTTTTCCGAGGCTTCTGCTTCCGCTTTGGCACCCTCCCATGTCTGTGTGATGTCTAGGAGAGAGCTTTCTGTTTGGGCCTCCACGTTTCCGGTGTTTTCCTGCCGTTGGATTGTTAGGGTCTGGGTCGCAGTGGAGGTGGTAGTCAACTGACAAACCATACAATGATCCAAGGATCTTGGTTTTTCCGTCAGAGGTCCCGTCACCGGAGTTGAATGGTTAGTATCCCAAAGTAGGGCTGCCTTCCTCCTCTCTTTGCGTTTTTTTATTTCTGTTCCTTCTGCCTTCACCATATTCCTGTGGGTCAACGTCCTGGTTCGTCACCTCACTCTCAGCCCAGACAAGTAATAAGGGTCTTCGTTTTGTTCCGGCTCTCAGGCTCCAACTCGTTTCTTGTGCCTTAGCTAGGGCCCTAATGGCCCATAGTGCCGGAGTTGGTATAATTGCACTGGCTGGCAATACTTGTGCCTCACCCCTGCTTGTATTCTCTTCCATTGCGAACTGCATACTAGCTGATAGCAGTGCCGTCACTAGAGGGGTGGGGGGTGGGGTGCGGACCCAACCGGGTGACACCATCAAAGGGGGTGACACCAAAATGACTGTCTAAAAAATTTTTGAATTTTTGTGCAGGAAGGAGGTCCATGGAGGTGATTCCAAGAGTTACCGCACTGGGTGACACCATAGTGACGCCACTGGCTGATAGTCTCCGCAACTAAGCCGGACCGATTTGTATCCCTGAATGACGGACGTGAAGGAAAACATCCCTTGCACAAACGACACACCACATACCAAAACAAAACATATAGTCTGGTTCCCTGCTTCGTATGCTCCCTGCGTTGCACTTCGTATAGCGGAGTGCAACGCAGGGAGCATACGAAGCAGGGAACCAGACTACAAAATATTGAAAAGAAATATTGCGCGGACCTTAAAGAAAATATTTTTTCATTTTATCACATAAAAACCAGTTATACTCCATACGATCACACATTCGATAAAGATAGTTTTAGTGAGGAAAGACAAAGACAAACTTATCCACACATCAAATCTACAACACACACACACACACACACACACACACACACACACACACACACTGTTACACAAGCAAGATTAAGAAGTATTTATATACATATTAATATACCCCTATTTACAAGTACACATTGGATAAGAGAAGAAAAAACTTTGTTGGGAATCCACCCACCCACATTTGTTACAAAATGATGGGTTTTCTACAGATCTGGTCGGCCCTGGAAAGAGTCGTTTTGATGTTTGGTGTGTCGTCTTCAGCTTCTAAGAGGACGACCTCGTCTCACTCTAGGTTCACAACAGGATAATGCTTGCTTCTTCTAAAGGAGAAAGAGAACTTCTCTGTGTCTACTCTACATTCCACTTCTCTTTGCTGATGTTGATGTTGCCTCTGCAGTTCCTCTCGACATCTCTGTTGTTGCAACCTGTGTCTCTACATCCAGTTTTCTTTCTCCTTTGCGATTTTATCACGCATGCCCTCTTCTATTATGTTTTGCGCAATTTTTAAGAACATCGTGTTCTTTCTTTCTGCTGGCTTCTGAATCGGGTTCTGCCTGATTTGGTGCAAATTCACGTGGCTTGACGAGCTTGGAAGTCATGTTGCTTTTGATGAGTCAACGATGGCCAAACTGTTCGTTCGTCGTTCTTTTAGATTCAGTTCGCGTTTGGGCTTGTGCGAACGATTATTGCTAGCAAAGTTAGCTATTCAGTTTCTCGTCGTGTGTTAAGCGAGTAAATGCTGCCACCCGACACGTTATTGCACGCAAAGCGTGCTAGGTGGTAAATCGTCAAGTGGGAACGGAGCCGCGCACCTGACGACACCCCGGTTCCGTGCTTCAAAAGCTCGGTCCTTACGAAAACAGGAGACTAAATGTTGTTCTTGTTCTGGCCATCTCGACATCATGACTGTCTCTTTGTCATTTTCTTTTGTAGTTTCTTCTTCTTGTCCTGGCTCAAAGACATCCTCGTCAGTTATCTCCTCATATTTTATTTCCAGTGATTGCTCGTATTCTATAGGTTCTAATAGTCTAGAATTACTTCTTTCAAACTGTTGATTTGTTGTTACAAGTCTATGCTCTTAAAATAGGTAACAGGTAAAAGTGAAAGACAACAAGCTTTGTAAAATGTAACAAATAATTTATTTCCCTAGAATACAATGTGAAAAGGAGAAAAAAGGACTTACAGTATTGCGAATTAAATCCCAAAATAATCCAAGAATTACAGACACAGGTCCAAATAATTTTAAGTCCTAAATAAAATTCAGTAAAAGTCCAGAATAAAATCCAAAAACTGAAGCCGATGACGTGTATGTTGTAGCTATTGAAGTGTTGATGTGTCAACAGTCTTTACTTGAATCACATAAATATAATTCCAGGTTTGAATATAATATAAATTCCAGCGAATGTCTCCATCCAAGAATTTTATCAGAACACATTTGTAATTTCCAGAGAAAATAATCACTTGAATTCAATAACTGGAACAAAAAAAAAAAACAAAAAAAAAGATTCCAGCCCAAAACTCCTGGTCACAACATATAATTCAACTTAAAAGTGCTAGATGTTAAAGCACGAATTACCAGTCCTCACAATTACAAGATTATATAGTTCTCTCCTTGACCTCAGGTCACAATTAGCATTTTCTAAATAAAAACGTTATCTAATGGAAAATAACCTTCTAGAATGATCCTGATGCTTACAAAATCAAAACCATAACCTGTAAAATTCACTTAGGAAAGTCCAAAACCCTGACCCAAATAAACATATTTACTTCTTCTATTAATAAAGATCCTGATATTAAGCCCATACACATAGAGAATAATTTAGCTATGTATTAGTTGTTTATATAAAATAAAATTTTAAAAAAATCAATCAGGTCAAGCAGAAATGAACTCAATTTTGGACAAGGTCAAGTCCAATATACAATGTTACATTACAATAGCATGTAATGAAATAAAAAAAAATTTAAAACTAACAAACAATTAAATTAAATATACATAACACCGTAGTATTGTCAAATTCTGCATACTGAAGTTCCACACGAAGTTGACCCGATTTATAGAGCGGAAATGTCCCTCGTTGCTGCCTTGGTCAGGTGTGAAATCAAAGGCTCACAAAGCATAACCTCCTGCATAATCGTCGCACGAAATTTCCATGACTGCTGTTGGTACTTAACTGTCCTGTGGCTTCATACATGGATAAGTAAGATCTCAAGTAATTTGTCTGGGCAAAGTTAGGTTCGAAGGGCCTGGTGTACAAGATCTGGCTATCTCGACTAACTTCTATCTTGTACACTTTGTTGAAGTGTTGAAACTAGGAAGGATATTGTTATATGTTTCTGTTGAGGGCAGCGTTGCTGAGAATGGCGACGAATAAACGTTTGGCTAACTGTCATTGGAAAAGATGATATTCGAACTTGGATCGGAGACCAGATGTAAAGGTGATGGTTTTCACTTCCACTCGTCGTATCGGATACGTGGCTGTCGATCTGCTCAAAGTGTGACTGATTTCGTTTCCCACTTTAGGTAAAACTTCGACACGGTGCATGTTGAATCCGACTTCTTTCATGATGGTTTGTACTCGTTAGCATCGGTCTCTCAAATGGAAAACGGTACTACTTTGATTCCGTCTCAGGCGTACACTACACTCCTTTCAACAGATACTTGTCTTGGAACCACAAATGCAAACTGCTTCCTTGTTTGCTTCTGTTTCGACGGTCATTAAATCCCACACTGTGGTCTTTATCATCATCTTTTATCAAATCTGTATCGTTGAACCTGTCTAACGTATCATGTTTCCATACCACGGAAGCATCCATATGTGTGTTCTTAGCTTATTTTCCTTACGTCAAGTGATTTTCTAGGTATTCCCGGTAAGGATATGTACCCATGCTGTTACTGGCCAGTTTGTTATTATCCATGAACAAGTCCACTTCACTGAACAACGAATGTATGAAATTGTTGATGAAAGCTATTTCGGCATCGGCATCTGGAGGTGCGTTATCGATTTTGAGAACTTTGAGTTTCAGGTACAAGTAGCTGTTATTCAGATCGATGTAATCTCCAGTCTGACCTTTCATTTAAAATTCGAAAGGGGCAGAAGTAATCAAAGATAACAGGGGACAAAATTCTACCCATTGGGATTCACGCATCGTCATCATGATAGGTGGCATGGCAAACAGATCGAGTTCTGACTTGAAACATTCGCACGATTCACGGTGTATCATTTTCTTGATTATCAAAGACGTCTAATTCTCTGGCTATTCTTCTTTTCCTATTGTTTCTCGGGGCGTGTTCATTATCTCTGATCGGGGTTCGACGTCTCTTTTTGCGGTGTCCTTGCTGTGGCTTAGAAGAGAAAGAAATGTTTTGACCATCAGCGTACAGAGCATTTATAGGGGTTTCCTGGTGAGCCAAAAAGTCTTTTCCGGTTTGAAGTAACACATGTTTGCCTGCTCTCGCGAAGGCTTCTGGGGAGGGTTACTTTGTTTGGTGATGATGACATTTTGGAGAAATTTGTTTCCTTGCATCAAAAGTGGCATCTTTCAAAGCGTGCAATCATCGAATCAACATCGGTTTTGAAGATGGGGGCTACGCGCGAAAAGCGGATTGAGCATATTTCTTAAACCCTGTCCTCATTGTCGAGCGACCCCTTTTCATTCATTCGCTATAACTCAGGCAAGCAAAAAGTTCCTTTTAACACTTCGCCATTCATGTATTTCGATTTATAGACGAAAGGATGGCGGCCACACAAAACAATTCGGTGGTCCAGTTAGGTAAATACCTTTGTCGACGATGCGTTTATTTTTTCCAATTCAAACCCAGTTTTGTTAACAGTCCACGTTTCTTGTTGGCTATAGGGATGTTCCAAACAAGCGGTCAAACACGGTTACATCGATATCGTGGGTGATTTCCTCTGATGCACATCCGATGGTAAGATTGATTGTAAGCTTTGACCAGCGATATCACGTCGATGTGCTTGAGAGTGTGTTGATATCTAAATTATTTCCATATGTGTTCCTTAAAAGTGCGGTACCTTCTGCAAGCTTTGTTCCGAAATTCGCTGCTTATGTCTGTTTGCCATCGGAGAGGGGACGACCACTTTGTTTCAACACCACCTTTTAAGCTCGTACTAACTAGGAACACGTTTTAGAAGGCAAAGGAACGACCCACGCGCATTTGGAGAAGACGTCGATGACACAACACAAATAATTGTAACCGCGATTTTACGTTGTCATATGAGGGACATCTGCTAAGTCGGCTTGCCATAGATGATTGATGCTCTTCAATTTGGTTTGACTTTAAGAAAACTTTTCGTCGAATGGTTTTGTGTAACGTGTAACTCGCATATTCTTGTAACCATCGTTGCACCTGGGTTAAACGTACACTTTTAGGTTTAGTTTTAGCAGCACGATACAAGTTTTGAACTCCTCTGTAACCCACAGGATGGGCATGATTGCAGTAAATGCATTAAATTCTAGTTAAAAGGTTCTCCTTCAGGGCTGTCTTCAAAAAGTCACCCACTATTCACCCATGCTACTCTTCGTTCGTGGGGTTTGGAGACTGTTTGACGTGTCCGGCGAGCTACAGAAGTAAGAGCCTCGGGTGGTTGTCAAGGGATCACATTTTTCCTGATTTTATTTTCACTTCTGTCTTCCCTTCTTTCTTCTTGGCTTCTGCCAAAGAAAGGGTTGACACCATCTTTTTGACCTTTGCTTTTATTTCTTCTCGTCGGGGAGTGGAGAGAGGGTCAAGAAGGTAGCCGGAGTTTGTGTTCTTCATCTTGCATTCGTGTGCTGTCGTCTGTTTTGGTCACTTCGAGTGGTTGGCTTTTCATTATCGCATTGAAATCTTTTTGAGTAAGTTTAGTTGTTTCGTCTAAAGCTTTCTGGTGAAAGAGTTGAAGACTGCAAGATTTCTCTGTACTGTTACGATCTTTTTCCTTTCTGACAAATCGGTGCGATCCATCAACGCTTGTAATTCTTTTTGTAGCTGTAACATCTCGATTAGATTAGTATTCAGAGGTAAATAAGGGGTCCATTGTTCGTGGCAGAGATGGAATTCCATCCATAGTTTGTAGGGTGCTTAAGTCAGCTTTCGTCCTTTAATGAGATTCCAAGGTAACGGTATGAGGTCTTTCCAGAAAAGGGGTCCTTTTTATCTTCTTATGAAAGAAGTCTAGCAATCGGTCCTATCACTGGAGTAGCCACCTTGAGCAAACCTCCTATCAGCATGGGTATAAATCCTTGACCATTTTTTGACCATTTGTCGAAGAACGTTCTGATGTTTTCCTAAGCGTTGTTTCTGCAACTTGGACAAAGGTACCTTTCCTTTCAAGACATTCAAACAACATTTACACACATTATCGATGATTTCTTTATGTGCTGTTTGAATGAGTTGATTTGCATGTGTGGATTGGATTTCGTCAGTACCGACAACACATCCCAATGTTTGGCTAAACGAGTTGCAACCCCTTTCTTTTTCCTTTTTTTTGTTTGTCTTGCGAGAAGAATGGTGGTGTGCACACCTTGTGGGTGACATCTTTTTCTTTCAGGAGGATAAACACTGAACTGGTGTCCTTGGCCTATTTCTTTTGTATACTGGAATTCTTCTCCACTGATGCTCGGTAGGTCTTAGCAACTTTGTGAAGGGCATCACTCGACGTTGCGGTGTTTCCAACAGAAAAAAGCGTAACAGTTCTTGTTCGGATAACTCCAGTAAACTTTGTAACACTCCCTTCCTCTCCTGAACTTTGATCTTGGGTAAGGGCACTTGTAAACGGCAACATCTGCAGCTAAAGGAGAAGATGCTACCAGAGAAGTTCCTTTAGAAATGGGTTTCCATTTTTTCATCAAATTAGGAAAGATGTGTGTTAAATCGGGTTTGGGCGGCATTATGGATAACGATGATGTCGATGAGGCTGGAGACACTGTACCGAGGGACGTGGTTTTGGGGATCGCGGTTGCAACCGATCTGCAGTGTCTCTCTTTCTGGTAGATATTTTATTGGAATTTTTCTTCTTCTTCTAGCTTTTCTTTTCTTCGGAACTGACCAAGATCAAATCTTCACGAACGACTTCCACGTGCTTCATTCTCTTTCCTTTGTCGTTCATCGGTTCAAGCTAGCGGTATGGATTTGCCAAGTACTCTGTCTTGGGTAAGCACGTAGTGCTAATTTTCCCCACAAGCAATTCAGTATTACTTTGGCAAGCAAATGACATTCTTGGTTCTTTTCTACGTAGTCTAAAGTGATGCCTTTGATGGAACGGTACTTTTCCTTGAATGTCGCTTTGTCTTCTTTTTGGTAGAGTTCAGTGATCGGAAAGTGGTAAATTTCGTGGACTTTTAACAAGCGGTATCCCAGATCCAGAGCATAAAACAACTCCACGCTGTCGCATGTTCCTGCCAAAGCGTGTTCTTCCTCGATGTGATGACAAATTCTGTCTTGGTTACAGATTTCGGCATACGTACGGCATAAAGGAAACATCTGTTTTCCTTGACAATGGTGTAATAAGACAGAATGGTACGAACTGATGAGAGGTAAACTTTGCATTTGATCTAACCTTCGTATTGACGAATGTTTTCCACGTCCATGTTCTGTCAGTATCTTGGGGTATCCTGTAGGACATCAACAATTGCACACCAAAGGATACAAAGTACACACCTCGACTTATTTGTCTTCGTCTCCATGAGATTCGTCCACGTCGTAAAGGAAGTGTGTGGCATTCGTTCGTCCTCCAAATACACACGTCCATCACGTCGTAACTTTCGGCAATGCGTCTAAACTCGGGATCGGTTTTGAAACATCGATTGTAGTAGTGTTCCCACATTTCTAACACTCGGTATCCTTGTTGTTCTAACTTCAGGCGTCGTTCATAGATTTTCTCGTACAATTCTCTGTAGGCAATGTCTGATAAGGGACCTTTCAAGTGCCGTTGAGGGCATCAGGTAGGTCTTCCTTGAAATAAGCTTCCATTAAATTAGTACACGATCTGGAGATCTTATAAATCACAACCATTCACTAAAATATTTCTATTTCTCTTTTGGCTCCCGTTTTTGGCATACTGGATCCACTGACTTCTCTTTCGCAAGTAATGTAACCAACGCTGGGCATTGGCAGAGTATCGACGTCTGATGGACTGGGAAGTTTGAGAGTTTTTATGGCTCGTGTGTTCTTGGGTACGAACTTGTTGCGGTACATTAAGGAACACGCTTTGACGGTCGTAATGCTTTCTTCAAAGGATCAATACCTCCGTGTACCAGAAATAATTGTTGAAAAATTCCAGAACGGCAATACTTTAACATTTTTCCCTGAAAAGTCAAAGGGGCTAGAATCGTGAGAGCCGTACCAAGCGTAGAAAGCTTATCGTTGTTCAGATGCGCCTATTGTCGCGTTGAGCGTCACGCAAATGTGGAAGCACAGCATATTGACTGTCTTTTGATATTGAAAAAGTGTGGAAAAATACCCTTTGGCCATTTCTGTCATTTCAAACGTTTTAGGCAATTGATTCAAAGGCATGGCAAAATAACTCATGAAATCTTTAAAATTGTACTTGTCCCACTTTCATATAGACAAGTTTGGCTCCGTTCATGGTGACTTTGGGGCATTCGGTGCCTTATTCTGAATAGCGTTTCAAAGAAATTGTCCATCCTATCCCAAGAAATTGTGAGCCATCACCGCAGCATAACGATAGCTGTCTACTTAATGTTGAATTTCCTCTTCGCTCCAAGTGTCTTCTAAAGAGTCTAATATCCATTGGACATAATTGGAAAGAGTGCTTTGTCCTCGAAATATTTTTTCACGTCCTCCTGGAATCTTGCTTAATGAGGACAATTATAAAAGATGGGCTCTTTGATGCACTTCTTGCAAGCTCTATGAGCGACGCATACATTTGGTATGTGAATGCCAGACTCTTGCTTTCATTCGAAATTATAAAAGATGAAATCAACCTCTGTCTTTTCTTCTTGTGTTGTTCTTCCTCCTCTTCAGGGTTGTATTTTTGAATGCAGCATCGATGTTCAAAGTCTATGATTTAGTGACGAAAACGGCATCGTTTCTTTCCTGGACAAACGTGTTCCTTATTGTTGTTGGTGCGAATTAGATGTCTACAGGCGGAGCACAATCGCAATAATTGGCAAGCACTTTTCTGACGTAGGACTAACAAAGGTTCGCTTGGAAGAAGAGCAGTGAATTCGTTCTTTTCTTTCGGGAATGCAGAGTTTAGACGCTAAACAGCACTTGCATCTCCCTCCACAAATAATGTATTGCTTCCGATTGCAAAACCCTTGGTCACATTTCTCACAGTAATAACCGAATCCGAGAAATCCGGTGATACTGGTAATGGCATTGAAATGTTCTTGATGATGATAGACGCGAATATATTTTCAGTCTGGGAAGTCGGATCCTCGAACAACCAGAGGTCCAGGAACCATTTTAGCATACACTTTTAACGTGTAGCGTGCAACCAAGACGTCTTGAAGTTTTTGCATTTCAGGAATGCCACAGGCAGTCTCTTTCAATATACCTGCCTGCCGTAACAGGAGTTCTGCTTCTTTTCGTTGTTTGGCTGTGTCCGATTTTAGAATGCTCTCCCTGACCCGTTTCCATTCTGCTGTTTCGTTCTTGTCTGAATATGTTTGAGCCAAAACGATGGCCCGGGCTAAACACATATGGTCTTGGGAGTTGTTAATTTGGACGAAGCTCTGTTTTGTGCTGCGAATGTAGTCCACCAATAAAACTTTTCTACATTGCCCGCTTCCTTTCGGAGGGGAAACATGTATAAATTTTAGCATTTCCATCGGTGATGTGAAATTCGTCGATGTATTGCTGAACGTGTTGAATTTTGTCGTTTCATCCTGATTGCGGTCGTTTCATCCAGATTGCAAATTTCATTTGTCTAGGTTTTACAGGCAACAGACCCTATATATAGGGTTAGTGTGTCGTATCCTAAGAATGTTCATTCAGCTCTCAAAAGAGTCAACACAACTTGCCCTTCTGGTCCGAGATTTACAGGGAGTCCTACGAAAGTATGCTTTATAGAAGACGAAGACTACTACTCCTCTCGAGATAAAAGGAAAGATACTTGCTGAATCTGACAGGAGAAAGGACGCTGAGCCTCAAAATGTCCAAAACATTAAAGCAATTGAACGACACAAGAAAAGAGAGACAAAGGCCAAGATACGTGTGATCATTGTTTTGAGAAAGAACATTGGACTTCATATTGTCCTAAGAAGAAATAGCACAAACAAGGAAGAACAAGCAAGAGGAAAAGAGGTCTTCCGAAAATGAAGAACCCTTTCCCCTCAAGAAAGGCAAGAAATCCAGACCACAAAAAAAAGTGAACACGAAAAAGAGCGTATGTCATTGAAGAAATTCAAAACAGAGAAACAGACACTGAAAGAAGAAAATGGACTTTTGTGATGTTTTGTGAAATGTTGTGATTTCAGAAAAAGAGAACATGCCAAAAAGAAAATGTAAGTGTCTCATTGTCTTGATTTTTTATACTATGTATAAACACACACACACGCACACACACACCTTTCCATCATAGGTAAAAGGGGCTTCAGCTCTACTTGATTTTGCAATCTTTGAGTAGGATCTCTTTTCTAGAGATGCTGGTGGCCCTAAAAAGGACCGTAAGGTGTTTGTTTTTGATAAACTCATGGACTTAACATGATGAGCTTTAACTGTCTTAACCCCTTACCACGACAAAGTCCTACTTCTTCTCTTACTACTGTTGATGCTTTGGTAGTCACTGCGCTGATGGCGTCTCATTAGTAGTGAGCATAAATGTAGTGATGACTGGGTTGGAGTGCTTGGCACGTGAAAGTCTGTTTCTCTGGGTCGGGTTACAGAAGTCTGATACATTTCTCTCATTTACATTAGCTCTGCCAAAATGTATTGTAGCACACACAAAATTTGGTTTTCAGAGTCATTATTCTGTCCTACTCCTTCACACACTCTCTTCTTCTTCTTCTTCTTCTCCTTCTTCTTCTCATTTTCTTCTTTCTTCTTCTTGCTGTTATTGAATTACAAATGCTTGTTCTGCTTATTTCTGCCGTTGTAAAAAAAAAAAAAAACAACCGCCAATTCTTCCTTCTGTCTCTTTCTTAACGAGAGAGAAGGCGATGAAGGCAGTGATACCAGTAAAACAAATTCTTGCGAAGAAAAGAAAATCCGCTAAATTAAAATTATCATCTTGTGGACGCATGACTTTAGTTTTGTAGTCGTCATACTATTTGCCCTCGTATCCGCTGCAGGCGCTCTCCAATAGATCGTCTTCCTAGTTCAGCCATACTTATTTTAAAACCTTCACAACAGAAGAGAAGGACAAACATATTTAATGGCAAACCTAAGAGAGGGAGCATAAGAAATACATTTTAATGGAGAGAAGCCCCACCCTGATGACGTCATAGCAGAGATCATAGCAAAAGGAGCTAAGAGAGAAAACATACAAGCATTCATGATGTACCAATTAGCGTTAAAAGCAAAATAAGCCAAGCTCTTAAATTACAATCAGATAGATTTAAAAGGAAAGAAAGGTACAAACAAACTAAAAACCATCAGTACAAAGGCGCATAAAACCAGATCACACAGATGTGCATATGACAGGAATATCTTATGAAATTCCGTTGGAAGTTGCATCAAAATGTTTTGAACAAGAGAAAAAATCTGAAAGAGAGACAGAAAAGAAAGGAAGAAAATAAAAGGGAAGGAAATACTACAAGCAGAAAAAGACAAACAGCAAGAAAAGAAGAAAAAAAAAATTAACTAAGGAAAAATATTTAAAAAATAGAAAGCAGGAGAAAATGAGAGAGAAATTTAAGAAAGCGGTAGAAACAAAAGAAAAACACTACAAGAAAAGAAAGAAAGATCAGAAGAACACAGAACAGAAGAGAAATAAAAACTACAAAAGGAGAAATGGAGAAAAACGATTGAAGCAAAGAAGAAAATAACTCAAACAATTCACTTTCAAGGAAAGAAACCTAAAAACAAAAGATGTAATAACAGCCATAGTTCAAAGTGGAATAAAATGAGAAAAGATGGAAGCAATTGCTGAGTAAAACCATAAAGACACAATCTATCCCAAGGGGGAAAAGAAAATTGTGAACCACACCTACATTGATGAAAACAAAAAATACAGTAAAAATAAAATCAAGTGAAACAGCTATATCTCTCCTTTGGAGAAGGTTCGCTAAAGCGAGGCTGTATAATACTAAAACTTAAATAGAAATATCAACTTGAAAATACCATAAATATTAAACTAAAATAAACATAAATATACTACAACAAAAAAAAAAAAACTTATTTTAAAATTTATCTAAATCTCCAAGCATAACTTAATTTAATCATAAATACACAAAAACATTTTTTTAAATTCTTTTCTCAAAAACCCATAATAACTACATAATTTTGAGTCTTTTCCGAATTTGTGTCGCACGACGTACATACTAAAACTATCCTAATAAGATTACAGCTCCAACAAAACAAAGATGTTTTCTATCACGTCCGTGCTGACTCAGTTATTAGTCCCTAACACAAAACACAAAACCTGATATGACCTTTGACAACTACGAATCATACTAACTATACAATGTTTTCCATCATGTCCGCGCAAAATTTAATTTCAATCCTTTTGTTACGAGTCTATGCTCTTAAAATAAGTAACAGAAAAGAGTGACAGTCAACAAGCTTTGTAAAATTTAACAAATAATTTACTTCTCTAGAATACAAAGTGAAAATGAGAAAAAAGAACTTACGGTATTGCGAATTAAATCCCAAAATAATCCAAGAAATACAGACACAAGTCCGAATAATTTAAAGTCCTGAATAAAACTCATTACAAGTCCAGAATAAATCCCAAAACTGACGGCGATAATGTGTCTGTTATCGCTCCTAGTGTGTTGATGTGCCAACAGTCTTTTGTTGAATCACATAAATATAATTCCAGGTTTGAATACACTATAAATTCCAGTGAATGTCTCTATCAAAGAATTTTATCACAGCACTTCTGTATTTCCGGAGAAAATAATCACTTGAATTCAATAATTTCAAGAAATAAAATTTCCAAGACAAATACTGGACACAACATATGATACAATTTAAGGTGCTAGATCTTAAAAGCAACTGATAAAATCCTCTCGGTTACAATATATATATATATATATATATATATATATATACATATATATATATATATATATATATATATATATATATATATATATATCTACTTGACCTCAGGTCACAATTGACATTTTGTATTTAAGAAAAAGCCATTACCTAATGGAAAACAACCTTCTAGAATGATCCTGATGTTTACAAAACAATAACTTGGATTATGTGTAATTCACTTAGGAAATTCCAAAACTGTCACCCAAATAGACATAGTTACTTCTTCAATTAACAATACTACTGATTTTAAACCCACACACATAGAGAATAATTAAGCTATGTATTAGTTGTTTACAATGAATTCAATATTTTTAAAAAAAAGTAAATTTGGGTCAAGCAGAAACTAACTCAATTTTGGACAAGGTCAAGTCCAACTATACAATGTTACATTACAATAGCATGTAATGAAATAAAATAAAACAAAACTAACTAACAAACAAAGCAAATATACATAACACCTTTCCATAAAGGAAGCTAAACAAATCTGATAATAATATGCAGCTTCCTTTTATTAAAAGAGAGAGAGAGAGAGAGAGAGAGAGAGAGAGAGAGAGAGAGAGAGAGAGATGCACGCATCAAACAAAATCACAACAATTTAGCCACTTTACTTATATTTTCTTAAATTACCTTTTTGGAATTTATTTTCCTTTAATCCAGAACTTATTTATTTATTTATTTTGAAAACATGGAAAGAATCTCATATAGTATGATATATTTAAGCCAGTCTAACCCAAAAGTGGGAAACTACAAATAACAAAGCAAATATATAAGCACCACACCAGGGAACCAAACTATAAGACTTTGGCAAATATCACTAACAACTTACATAACCAAAAGGGGGGAAAGGGTCAAGGAAACCAGCCCATCGTGACTCAAATGCCTGAGGGAAGGGGAGTGCAATCCCAAGCTCGCAGAAATAAAACTGGACTTAAACTGATAGACCCATTTCACACTGGATTTCCCCTTATACCCCATAGTGAATCTTTTGCCCCATAGAGCTCATATTACTTCTCTGTCCCCCAAGAATCACCCATATGTTAATAATCCTATGGAGAAATTTAACATAGGACTTTCCATTGTCCCCCAAGTATCATTTTTGGCCCTCGATCGCCACATATAACTATTGCACAACGATCTCGGCTTATGGGGAAGGAGTATTTCTATACGTTATATGATAAAAAAAAAAAAAATAATAATAATAAGAAAACTAATAAATCAGTTGGGTTTTCTTTTTGGGGGATGGGGCAGAATTAAAGACAAAACTAGTCCAAAATAAACTGCACTTCTT
Organism: Megalonaias nervosa; assembly: GCA_016617855.1. Classification (NCBI taxonomy): domain Eukaryota; kingdom Metazoa; phylum Mollusca; class Bivalvia; order Unionida; family Unionidae; genus Megalonaias; species Megalonaias nervosa. The sequence continues at coordinate 30,497 of JAECUM010025158.1, read as the reverse complement.
TAATATGGTAAATCCCTCCCCCTCCCTAAAATGTTATCTCTTATCTCCTAATATACTCTTTCGTTGTGTTCTTGATAGCCGTAGTCCCCATTTCTTTATTATTTATATTTAAAATTAAAAAAAAAAAAAAAACAAGTGGGAAAACGAAAATTTGCTATCAATATACATTTCTGTACTTGGAAAAGACTTATTTACCATACTCTCTCTCCCTCTCTCTCTCTCTCTCTCTCTCTCTCTCTCGTGTCGCTGCCTACATTTCATATGTGAATCTTATGTTTTAGTAGGACTTGTGATAATTGTATTGCTTTTAGTATGCTTTGGACAACGATTTTGAATTAACAGCAATCTCTCTGTATGGCACTTCCCGCTTGGACACTTGCAATTATTTAGATCTACACCTTGTCCCCTTTCTTCTGTTGCAAATACTTTATTTTTAAGACAAGAATTGTCTGTTTTCAAGATCTGACCTGTGAATCACGAGACAAAAAGTTATTTTAGTTCAAATGGTCGTTTAGTAAACAGGGCCGACAAAGGGGGGGGGGGGGGGCAACCGGGGATATATCCTCGGGGCTCGTAAGGAGGACGGAGCCGAACAACACTTTTTTTATTTTATAAAAGAATATTTTTAAAACAAGAACTAGGAGAGGCCCGAGTGTTTCTTACCCCCAGGGCCCGTGATCGCTCTCTACGGCTCTGGACATCAAACGAGAGAGAGAGAGAGAGAGAGAGAGAGAGAGAGAGAGAGAGAGAGAGAGATTAACTCAAGGGAGGTAATGCAGTCGTAATTTGTACACAATCGAATTCTCCATTGATTATTGTGGTGGTATATATCAAGAAATCGGCGTCCACGGATTTTACGGGAGAAGATGATATTTATTATTCACATTTTCGTCTACAAATAACTATGAAAGAGTTATTTACAAAAGATTTTCTCCATATTAGACCTTTAAAAATGTGACAATATGGTTAGAATTGCATTACATTTGAGTTACCTCCCTTGCACCGTGTCGTAGTAAACGCAATTGTTAATCCAAAATACTAGCCGATCAGGCCAGCGATTTCAGATTTTTAGATTTTTATTCTTGCTTCGATATCGGAACAAATTTGTATTCATATTTTGTAATGCAAACAAATTAACAAACCCCTTGAATCTTAAGTTTCGATAATTATATATTACTGTAAAATAAAATTAGGCATAGCACCCTTGTGTGTGTGTGTGTGTGTGTGTGTGTGTGTGTGTCTTTCATTCAGCTACATTAGTACCGAAAGAAGAAAATATGTCATCAAGAATTGTTTCAACAAAAGTGTCATGATCTTTGCAGAAACACACTGTTATGAATTATTGTTGTCGAAAATGAAGTTTCTATATGTGTTCCACGTTTTTGCTTTCTGTCTCAATGGGTATTACAGAAATGATAGTATCCAGTCATCCCTCGCAACGCCAGTATCCCGTCACCCCATCGCAATGCCAGTATCCAGTCATCCGCTTGTTATGTCGGTATTCAGTCATCCCCTCGTTATGCCGGTATCCAATCACTCTTTCGCAATGCCAGTATTCAGTCATCAACTCGCAATGCCAGTATCCAGTCATCCGCTCGTTATGTCGGTATTCAGTCATCCTCTCGTTATGCCGGTATCCAATCACTCCTTCGCAATGCCAGTATTCAGTCACCCCCTCGTAGCTTTTATTTGCTACATTTGAATAAGGAAAACATAGTAAATTTCCTTTTAGATCCTTAACAAAGTCAAAACTATAGTAAATTATTTCCATTTAGGTTCCGAGTAAAGTCCATTTATGTCCTTGGAAAGTCATTTGCGGAATTGGATGAGTCAACAGAGGCATTTTAAGTTTTCTTATGGATAAGAGAGAGAGAGAGTGTGTGTGTGTGTTTGTGTGTGTGTGTGCGTGTGTGTGTTTCTGCGTATGCGCGCGTCTTTCAGACAGAGACAGACATAGTATTACGTAAACATAGAAGATAATATCTTCAATTACTACCTACCACAAACTGTGATTTTAACTTCAAAATGACCCTTGTCACACGAGATACAACAGAATATATAAGAAGTAAATGGAAAAGAAATAATATTAAAAATCCTTTTCCAAACATGGCATTTTCGGGAACAATTTTTTTTCTATGCAATTTTATATATACTTCATAAGTTAAAACTTGAATAATTTAAATCCATAATGCGCCAAGACTTGGTTTGATGCGCTTTCACGGTTCATTAATTTCTTTTATTAGGTCGTTCACATGTGGTAATTAATTAAGTTAACTTTAAAATTGTAATAGTTTGTATGATAATTTAAACATTAAAGAGTTAAGTTTTATTTTTTTCGGTACATGCCTCTCATATATATATATATATATATATATATATATATATATATATATATATATATATATATATATATGCTTATTTCTTTGTCTCTCATTACAAATCGTTTTAATACTACTTCGTTTTATGTGTCGTCAACGTGAACATTTGAGCTGATTACAACGTCCATGATCGTATATCTGCCGAATTTTAAAAACATGTTGATCATCTTCGTGGTTTTAACTTATTTCATCAAGGCTCCTGTTTCACGCAAATTCTCAGAAATTCTCCTCAAAGCGATATTTTACACTTAAATTATCAGAATGATCTCCACAAAAGTGGTATTTTACATGTACATGTTCTTCACAAAATGATATTTTGCATTTTCTCCACAAAAGTGATATTTTACATTTTCTCCACAAAAGTGATGTTTAACAATTTCTCCACAAAATGATATTTTACATTATCTTGCATATGATACATAAGTATTTATTTTTATTTATTTTTTTTTTTTGTCAGACGTAGATATAGTAGAAAGTTGAACAATCAATGTTTAGTTTTAAAATTTAAACATGGAAACCTTTATAATAATGAAATGACAGCTCATGGAAAAGATAAAATTACATTTCTCTTAGGAAAATAATCTTGTACATTATTTGAATCTCTACTTAATGCTGAAAGATGAGGAAGAAACTTTCAGATCTATAGTGAAACTTCGGTCTGATATCAATATCACCTTCACGAACTAATGTGGGAAATAGTGCGCATGAAGAAAATATCCCACGAAAGTGTTCTTGAGTTTAAGAAAAACAGTTCTACACATTCATATCAAAAGCAAAATATTGAGCTAACCAGGTCAGGGTTTAGCGACTGTACTAAGATCAACTCTACGAGCCTTGATTTGCCCTCGGCTGATTGACAAGCTAATTATAGAAACAGCGTATAAGGCAATGTCGTCGTCGTTTCTGTCTGCATTCCAGACATGGAGGTCAAATCTGAGATTTCGTCTCTGTAGCCGTAAAATTTTCTCGGGTTTTAAACAAAGTAATGTATTTTCTGAAAATATACGAATGCGTTCTTGTACAAGCATAGAAAATAACTCGTAGTTGTAAGTATGTTTCTAAATTAACTAAAACTACCGAATAAATTGTAAATAGTTATATCAACATCTATAAATTCTCCCAAAGCCTAATATCTGGCTTCTTGCCAAGCAGCTGTTGATTTGTTTGGCTAGTCCTTCCCGCGTCTTGCCAACAGACCTCTGAACCGCCCTGGGAAAAATTGACATCTACGCAATAGAATATAGTGCAAAGAATTTTGTGCCATGTTAAATCCTTTCTGAAGCTAATATATCGATCTAAAGAAACGAATGTATATTATATATTACTTTTTAGACAATTTTCCGGCGAATCTTTATGTTTTTCTACCTCAAAAGAAAGAGCGGCAAAAGTTAACGGGCACCGAGGTAAGTGGTGAATCGGAGAACAGCTGTTTCCCGCCAATTACTACTCATTCTGTCTTAGGCCACGGCAACCTCGTAGTAAGGTTAAATTACTATCAAATATTTCCGTAAATATTGTGGATTTTTCGACTTGAAAATTCTCCCAGTGTCAAAAGGATGTCTGTTTATTCAAAAGGAAGTGATAAACGGAGAATAATGCAGGAATATCCCGTTCGTGAAGAAGAAATTGCTGATGTTTTAGGAAGGTGAGTAGTAGTAAAATTACTGAGCACGCCGTCTGAACATAAACATTGTAGTACGCATGTACAACGTGTTTCTATTTCAGTGAATTTGAAAATTTTGAAAGTTGCTGCGTACCAGGTTTCGTCTGAAATTATTATTTTATACATAAATTATCATATAAGAAACGATTTATGATCGCTAGATGTGAATTTATTTGGGTTTTAGTTGTTTTTATGACCGGCTTTTAACGGCTGTGAATCACATGGTCAGAATGAAAACAAAAGGGCACGCAACTCATGTCTATGTACTTCCTTACTCGTGCTAACGTTAATAATATAGATTCGACAACTGCATTTTGATGTTTTAAAAGAATGTTTCTGTAAGAAAGATCGTCATATTTAAGAATTTTTTGAAATATTTTAAAATAATGATGTGAATTTGACAGCTATCCATGTGATGCGTATGCATACTTAGACATTTTTTTGTGGGTGATTTTTTTTTTTAAGTATCGTTTATCTTTGTTCAGAAACCTTTATTTCTTGATGTAAAACTCTTTCATTAAAGGATACAGATCACGTTTTTTTTTAAAAAAAAAAATGCATGTATTGCTATATAAAGGTGTTACAAGTTCACCGGATAAGGACATGTAATTTGAAACAGCTGATTGACGAGGAGAATCAGCTGACTTTAGGCCATGTGTGTGATAAGCTTTGCCAACGTGTCACTATGTATAAAACTTTTCCGATATCTTTCAAAGTTCCCAATCGAATAATTATTCTTTTTGTATCAAAAACAATTAACGATATTTTTTTTTGAATATTCAAAATGTTATTATTTTGAAACGTGTAAATAGTAGAAGGGAAAAAAAACCTTATGTCTGTGATTAATTTTACGGATAAAAATATTTGAAATAATATTTTATATGTTGTTGTTACGGGAACTATTTGTACGTGTGAAATTTTATTCTAAGCAAAACGAAATTTTATAAAACGAAAAATTGAAGGTCAGGCGCTTTTCCTTTTGGCATCGTGCCAGCTCTGGGGGCGTTGTAACGACAATACTTTGGTTCTTAATACTTATTTCTTTCGATTCTTTGCACTAAAGCGTTTGTTTTTTGTAGGTTTTTTTTTTTAAACTAAAGGTTGTTTTTTTTTTTTAAATTAGATTAAGCGTACTTTATAAAACGTTGCTGAAATTCGTCTAGGAGAGTTGCCAAGAGTGTGTCCATGTGGCATCAATTTTTATACTTGGCAACTTGCCAAGAGACGCCTGATATCGACTATTGTGACTGTTTAACTTAAGAAATATTCTCACGCGCCAGTGAAGTGAAGTTTCATTCACTGTGTACATTAGACTTTTTACACCGGCTTTGTTATAAATATTTAATAGTGAGGGATATGAATTATATTGTTCGTTTAAATACTAATTATTTAAGTTGGTGTAATCATAGACAAAAGAAACTAGTCATTTTGTCGGATACCTGTTCAGTCACTTCACATTTTTGGTTTGATACAGGCTTTGTTGTATTTAACAAGAAGAGATGTTCCCAATTTATTCATTAATTATTTCATGCACAAATAAAGGACATTTCATAATCTGGCCATGCAATCAATAAATTGTCATTTGTATTTTTTAGTTCTTGTCTTTCATCGCAAACTTGTTTGATGCACTTCAAAACATTATGATAACGTTAGCTTGAGGTGGTCTTTAAGCCTAAAATAGTGTTGAATAGCAACAGTTCACATTGATCATGCACACACTGCATACATGGCACAAATGAGATTAAGTAGACAATAGTCACGACAATAAAAGTTTTCTACATTTTTTTGTGTTGAGAATGAATATTTGCTGAATTAATGACACGAAATATAGTATATTTTTACATTTTTTTCCACACACAGACCAGCGACATCATCTCCTAAATCTCAGCTTGAACAGGACAAAAAGTTAAGGAGAGAGATTGCCAACAGCAATGAACGAAGACGCATGCAGAGCATTAATGCGGGCTTTCAGTCTCTGCGGACTTTGATCCCCCATCATGAAGGAGAAAAACTAAGCAAGGTAAACTTGATTATCATTTAGAAATTGGACAAAATTTTGATGGACATTGGAAACTGCATTGTCATTGAAATTGATTTATTCATTTTTTTCTTCAAGTATCGTTATCTTTTAAGTAAATTTGCCAGAAAATTTGTTTTAATTTTTTTCAAAAAGAGGGGTTGAACAAGTTTGAGAATGGAAAATTTCAAAAACATTATAATGCAGTGGAAATAAGCAGTTTCAGAATTAGAGAAATTTCATACTGTGAATCAAGAAATGGGCAATAAATTTAGTGAGTTCAAAAATGTTTGATTCTACTGGGGACAGAAAAAAAGAATTGGACCTAGTTAAAATATGTAACAGGCAACAAGCATGCAGCTGGCACATTGCCCAATGTAATAAAAACATCTTAGTGCCTATTTTGGTGGCATCCATCAAGGATGCAGCAAGCTGTAAGAGGGGATTGCATTGCTCAGCCTTGACTGCTCTGTGCCTGAGGTGTTGGGATTTTCCTTTGTATATCTTTAGCAGTGTATGTTATGATCATTTACGGGGGGGGGGGGGAGATCTCTTGATGTTTGCTGCCTGCTGGAGTAGGACATGATCCAACCAAGTCAGTTGATAGTAGCCTGTGTCGTGCTTCTTGCAAAATTTTGGGTGGAATGCTGCCATCTATACTCATTAACAACAATCCCATAAAAGACTTTCAACAATGGAAGCTAAGAACTTTTGTTCTGAAAATCAAGAGTTTGTAGGGAACAGAGTTCCTAAAGCAAATGTTCAGTCCAATAAGGTATTTTAATTATTAGATTGTAACTTTGCTTTAGAGACGTAAAAGACATGCTTTGTTTGCCTGAATGATAATGGGCTTTTTTTTTTTACGACTCACAGACATGTTGCCAAGCACATTAAGTAGTTGTACATAATTTTAGGAGATAAGTTTTAAAAACATACGATGTATACTTGCATTGTCAACCCCTTGAACAAGTTCAGTAATGAGTGGGATAGTATTAATTAAGTTCTTATGCATCTGATTGAGCTTGTAGGCCTTCTGAAAGCTGTAGTACTGGTCTGATTTTGAGCAAACTTGAAATGTGGTCTTACATTGCCAAGCTCGTGGATTCATCCGATAATGAGCAAGAGCCATGCATATTAATGATGTGATTTTGAATCAGACTGACTTTTTAATACTCTGCAAGCTATATTTCTGATTTTGATTAAATGTAAATACAGGGTTTCTTAATGAGCGAGATCTAATGTTGTTGTTGTTGTAGGGTTTAACGCCATTTTTCAGCACAAGATAGGCTATACATGGCAGCCAGCATAACTGGTGGAGGAAAACCCCAGGAAGAACCACCAACCCACGAGAAGCTACTGGCAAGCTTTCTCACTTACCCACGTTAGCCAAGCCTGAGACTCGAACCCACGCAGACAGAGGTGAGATGGCGGTGATTCGTAATGGTAAGCGCTTTGGACCACTTGGCCACACAAGATCTAATTGTATTGATGAGGTGATCTTGATTGACTGCAATGACAGATCTGGGTCTGTGCAGTTTGCAGTTGGAATTGTTTTACAAGCCAGTATATACAGTAGTTAGACTAGTTTTTTTAAGTTAAAGCAAGGGAAGTGACCCATGATACTGTAGATAATGACAAATTAGGAGTAAAAGAGTCCATGACATAAAGTAATAAAAGCAGCTTTAAAAAATATATTTTAAATACATGTGTAAATTGCAATAGAAAGATTACCAAAACTAAGTTGCAAAACAATGCACCTTGGGGATTAAAGTGAATAATATTTTATTTCAAACCAACATAATTGTGTATAAGGAACATTTTTAGGACAAATTGTAGAATTGAAGGTTAGCATAAACAAGGTAGTGTAGTATTTAGGGGTCAGAATTCCTTTACAGTTATAGTTGTTTGTTTGCAATGGTTTTTTCTAACACTATTTTTTTGCTCCAGTAAGAACAGGTTTGCAGTAAAATGTTGCCATAGTTGAATTCTTAAATATATTAGAAGTCTCTTAGCATTGATACAACAGATGACAGTGTTACAGTATTGCCATATTACAGTATCTGAAACATCCTTTCATTTGTGTGTTACCACATATTTTATGGGATTTCATATATTCAGTGTAACTATGATTGAAATTAAATTCAGGATGTGAAGGATGATTATTTTATTTGTTTATGCTTTATTTAAATCCATGCAGAATAAAAAACACAATTAAAATAATATTGTACCTACCCTTACTTACCCTAATCTATTTTTTAATGTTACCAGAAACACATATTATATTTTACCTCAAATTAGATATGATTTACATCTCTTGTATGCATATATGTAATGCTTTTCTCCTAAAACATCTCTATTCAGTTAATGAAACCAATGGAGAAAAAAAAAAAACAATTTATTTCAGGGGTTTTTTATTTTAGAGAGATGTGAGATTTTGTTGACCTTGAATGAAAGCCTGGTCTGGAAACTATTCTTTGCATAATAAGTATACCTTTATCGTGGGAAATCATTTTTATCAGATAATAGTAAAATATGTAATGGTGATGGTGTACATATATTGTGTTCTTACTGAAGCTTGCTTAGTGAACTGGTTAACTGGCAAGTTATGTACCATGTGAGTGACATTACAATTGAGATTCGATATCTAATAGCAAGTTTGGACAGGCCTTGAAACGCGTGTGCTTGGCTTAGTAAGGACAGGGGACTTCCTGGTAACAACAGAGATAGATCTGTCGTTAGAGCTTGTTATACATTTTTTAAAGTGACCTACTTCGACTTCCAAGTGGGTAAAGAAAGTGCACTGGATGTGCTGTGTTTGGTTAGGCTGGCTGTAATGAGCTAATGGAGTGTCAGACACTCCCTTGTTCCAAAGAGCTGAACAGCTTGCTTGATTAATCAGACAATGCTGGCTGGCCTGCTTGTGGGTGATAATGTTTCTGTGTGTGCCTGTAAGCTTGTGTGGCAATCATCCAAGGTTATATATATATATATATATATATATATATATATATATATATATATATATATATATATATATATATGTATATAGTCCTGTTAATTAAAAACAAATAATGCCAGCAGAAAGAAATTACATGTCAGTATAGTCAGCCAAGGGAAAAACAATAGTTATTCAATCAAATATACCAGTACAAACAGAAAGTTTGCTGTTAAAAAACGTCAGCCTTACATGGGTCCAGTAGTTAACAAAATTAATGGTCAATGCACAGTCATAATGTTTATTGTAGCAAAGATCATGTATTGAAATTTTTTTTTTTTTTTTAAACCCTCCCATGAACCAAAGCAGTAAATTTGTCTCGAACTTCATTTGCAAACATAGATTGTGTCATGGGGGCACTGGAAAAGAATGAACCAGACACAGCTGAGGCTGTCATTTGACACAGGTAAATGAGGGGTCATTTAATGTTAACCCAGTAAATGTAATGTACGTCATCCTGCTAAAATTTATTTATACATGTTGTGTTGTACTATAAAAATTTATCAGGTTAATAATCCTACTTTTCCAATCAGTATCTGTAATGAAGACAACTCACTTTGCCAAAAATTGCCAGTTCTGGTATGCAAGTAAATCATGTTTAAAGGACTTTTTTCATGTTCTAATGGTCTAGTAAACCTCGTTTTTTAAAATTTATATTTAATTTCTCTTTTTTTTTAAAGATGAGGTGCTCTACATGTTTCATACATTATCATCACTACCATATACAGGGATTTACAGGAATATGAGGTTTTGTGTACTGGATGTTGAACATCTGATGCGTGTATGTATGTGTGTGTGTGTGTATATGCAACCTAAGGCCCTCGAAAAATATCAGTTTCCTATTGTTCTGGTTTTAAGATTAGGCTAAGTAGGCAGTTTTTTGTATTTAACATTGTATATAATCAGCCACAACATGTACTGGGTCAAATTTTTCACCCTTGGAGAAACGTTCTAGGGTTGGCAATAAAAACTTATGGCCAATCAATCAGAGAAACATGGGAGGGGGGTGCTTCTATGGGACAAAAAAGTATGGCAGTGTATGGGATTTGACGGACACCAAAACACAAAGTAGGGGTAGTCGTACTCAGAATCCGAATGCTTGATGATTATTGGAAAATGGTCTTTTAATTTGACTAATGTCATAAAGCATGCTGGAATAGATGTACTAGTTCTATGTTAATCATTATTTTGGCAAATGCGTTTGCATAATTAGTACACTTCCATTCTTCTATAAAACATTTCATGTTTTGACTAAGCCACAACTATTTATAATCTTGTGTAATATATTACCATTAGGTATAACAACTGAGCCCAGTGTGGTCGGCTTGCATGCTTCAATAAGTGTTTTCTGGGGAGACTGAAAAAGATACAAGATCAAAATGATCTGCTTTCAGAAAGTAGTTCTAAATTTATGAATGACCATTCATAGAGTGTTCACTCTTGATTTGTGTTCTAACTTCTATTAATGGAAGGATGAGCATGTGCATAACACCCCAGTACAGTATAAACAGTATAATTGGTTTTAAAGGCTGGAGAATTAATGATAGATCTGCGTATCATGAGATCTTACTGGGGAAATAGCTGGTGACAGTCAACAAAAGGGCTGTTATGTTCTCTTTCACAGGTGAGGGAACAAGGATTGGTTTGTGATCTGGGGACGATAAATGGCAGTAGGGAATCTATCTGTTGGACAGGTGAACAAGTTCTGCCTTAGTACCTGCCCACACAGGATAGAACCATATCTTGAACCATATCTTGAGTCTGATAGAACAACCATTGTCACTACTATATTCTCAGTGATTGTCCCAAAATTTTGTCTGCTACTCAATTTTATGAAATAATCCATTTTGGCTAGGGCATTTTCTGAGCCTACAAAGCTTATGTGCCAATAGCTTAGTTAAGTTTACTGCCTGGAAATGTTCACAAATATTAATATCTGTGTAAACAAACATGATCATGGCAGGACTTACCTATTTAGTCAATTTGATAAATGTCTACATCATTTTAAGACTTTAGTAGTGTTTGTAATGATTCTTTTTTATTTTGTTCAATGTGTATTATTTTTACATCAAATATGGCATTACTGGGAAGATGCTGATGTTGAGAATTTACTGATAAGACCAAATAAAATTGTGGTTCTGGTAACAGTGAGAGAAAATATTAAGTTGGTGATGAGAGTGCAGCTTTTTTTTCTCTTCTTTTTTTTGTCAGGATGAAATTAAATGAAGCATAAACTAGAAAATAAGTGTCATGCACACCTGATTTTGACTTATTGTTTCATCTCTTTGTTAATTTTTTTCCCTTGAAATTCTGTTTTACTCTTTTAAAAGTTTTGTTTTTTGTAGGGTCAGCAGGGGGAAAAAAAAACTGTCCATCGGGCAAGCAGTATCAAACCAAGTTTTTATTTTGGTGTAATGTTGACACAAATTACATTTGTACATTCATTATTTACCTTTCAAAAACATGTTCCTTAATGGGGTGGGGGGGATTGTTAAATCATTGTAGATCCTACAAAAGCATCAGTGCTCACTCTGGGAATGGAAAAAGTAGTGCCCAGGGGAAAAGTGGGATCATGGAGGTAACAAATGTCTATAACTGTTGGAGCCAATCAAAATCCGTGTGACATTTCTGTGAGCAAAATGAAATCAATCTTCTTGTGCTTCTTCAGTGAGTGGGAGAAAAGGGCAGCGACTGATTCAAACTACATTATCAGTGTAACAACACACATATAATCTTGTCATCATGACGTTCATAGTTTTATGGTGATACATTGAAGACAGTTGCATTCACAGTACTCTGTTATACACTATATCCCTCTCCAGTAATTTGTTGATTTATGGTTTCAAGAATCCTGTGTGTGGTTACATAAAATTTTGCACACATTATTGAGGTTTCCACATAACACACACACTATCCGATATTTTTCATCTGTCAGTCCTCATTGTACACTATACAGTCAAAGTATGTCGCTTCATCTTATAATCAGTATCAAGGGCAGTCTTACCTTTCCGGCACAGACATTAATATTTACTTTTTAAAGCAGGGGTGTCCAACATTTTTTGGCTAGAGGAGCCAAAACAGATAAAATGCATAAGGTCATGGGCCACATGAGCAAGAATGGTTTAATAATAAAATGTGAAAATCCAACACAATTATTACATCACTAATAACATTCTTATTACATGGTTGTAACATTCTGTTAAATTAAGATATTCACACATTGTGGTAGATACATAAAACATCATTAAAATGCATATTTCCCAAAAGACTGTCTGCTGCACAATAGGAAGAACTGGGATATATGTGGGCCACGGGTTAGACATGCCGGGTTTAAAGTAAATTTTGACAAATATGAAATAAATATGTTGATCGTAATATTTGTACAAGTACATTCACCGACTTTAAAATAAAATTGATAAAGCTCTGTTTAACTGACTGTTCAGCCATACTTCACAATTAGAAACATTTTGATTGCTTTCTTACCAGGAAAATGCCAGTAGTTGTCAAGCCCATTGTTGTGTTGTTATGTTGTGTGTGCAAATTGAAAGAAGCAGCTCGATTGGTATGTGGAGTATGTGGTATTTTTTAATGCAACTTTTCCATTCATTTTAAATTTGACACTCACAGAAAGTTTTCAGCAATTTGAAAGTGGGGCCTGTGACCTTTGAATTCAGAATCTATTGTAAAACTTAAGAATTAGAAATTCCCCACTTGAAAAAGGGTTGATTTTTTTTTTTGTGTGAAGATTTTGATGAAAAATAATCGTAGGCCTTTAAACACAATTTTTCCGCTTGCATTTGATTTTTCTGCATGGTTTTCAAAATTTTATATCTATAGAAGTTGACAAATTTTGGTCATAAGCTAAATTGGAGGTTTTTGAATAGAAGAAAAACAATATTTATTCTAGGATGTGCTAGTGGGATTCATGTAAATTTCCTTTTTTTATTGCACTTAAAAATCAACTGAATGTATGACAATTACAGATTATATCTTCAAGCCTACCAGTATTTTTTTATCCTCTGTTTAGAAAATTACCCCCCTTTTTTCCAAGAGGGAGTTTTCCCAGATTCATAAAGCATTTAGTATTGTTGCACAGTGGGTCGATTTTATGTGAGGAGTTGTTGAGCAGTGTCATACAATCCAGTGTGGCAAAAAATATTTCTGGGTTCCCATAGAATGATGGATAGAGATTTTTTTTACTAGTAGTACTGTCAGATTTTTTTTTTTTGCTAAGAAATATAAGAACAAAACAAAGAGTTTTGTTTTTGTTTTTACTTGATATCTGAATCTTCCGCCTAGCTCCTCGGTTTGTAATTTTCAGGTCAAAATTGGAACAATATACATATTTGGATTGGGGATGGAACTTCTGCCCCAGAAAAAAAATACCTAAGACTATCACTTCATTAAACTTTAAGGGGGGGGGGGTCTTTCCAGTATGGTGTTTTAGTGTCCTTAACATCAATCTGATGTGTGTAGAACAAATAAACAGGTCTGTGTAATTGAACTAACAATGATGTTTTATTAGGTTCTGAATAATTGTCAGATTTATTGGTAGTGACCAAGTTTCCACATTAATATGGGCATGTTCAGTGATCGCAAGTGCATTATGATATATGGGACCACTTGTAAGGTTTCTTGTGGTGTCACTCGAGTATGTTTTCATTCTGTGCAGGAGGGACAGCAAATAGTACTTTTGTCAGAACAAGTCTAATGTTCACTGTCAATATGAATGAATATCAAATAAATATAAACCTGACAGCTCTGTTGATCAGGAAATGTCTGTTCTTATCATGTGGCAGGAGAATTATACTGTATCCAGTAGATAAGTGCGAGGTAGTTGCTGTGTTGCACCTTAAGAGCTGGATTTGGGTTTCCTGCAATGTCCATGAAATCTTGACCAATGTGCTCCCCCTTTGCACACTTCTTTTTTGGTGAGGAAAATAATAAAACAAGAACTGCTGACTAGATTTCTTTAGTGCATGTCCATCTTTGGCACTGGCAGTGGCCAGATTTACTCTACTTCTGTTGTCATAATGCTAAAAAAAATCTTTAGTATTATAACGGCATTAGATCATGAATCAGTAAAGTCCAGCAACCCGAGAAAAATCCTTGTGAGGTACCCATTTGTACTGCTTTTACACATCAATAACTTTTGTACTAGTCAGAGAGGTATGAACTACTGGTATATCATTTGATTCCAACAATGAATCTTTTTTCCACAAGATTTCATTATTATATTTTTATCATTATTTTCAGGCTGCCATTCTTCAGCAGACAACAGAACATATACACAAGTTAGAGCAAGAGAAAACCAAACTTCTTGCCCAGAATGAACACTTGAAACGACTTCTGAGTGAGTTGAGTAGTCAAAATAATATGGTAGAGTGTGAGTTGAGCCTCTATGGGTCATCACCACCAACCAAGCGAAAAAAGAGGGACACTGGTAATTAACAGCACTTCTCATTTTAATTCAAACAAGATTGAGTAGCAAAATGAGTTTAAGTCCAACGTAGATATTGTTGTTTCTGACATGTTTTCCCTGTCCCATTTGAAGTTATTGGTTGTATATGATGTGCGGCAAAAAAAAATATATTGCATTACAGTTGAACCATTCTTGAAAGATCACCCTTCTGTCAAAATATTGTTTTTCAAGACAGATGATTTCTCATGACAGGTCATAACAGTATTATTCTATAAATTCTCAATAAGAATATGGTCTCTCACAACAGGTGGTCTCATGGCAGTTGTCCGTCAAGACATGTTTTACTATGTAATCATCAGTGGATGTACACCTTTTATAATTGTGCCAGTGTATGTGCAGGCAAGTTTTGACGTCTGCTGAAGGCTGCAGTTAGATCTGTTTTGCACAGTATGCCATGCTAATTGAAAATAACTTTCTTGATGTTTTCAGAATCTTCTGATGAGGGGATAGCGGCTGATTATGATGATTATAGTATTGATGAAGTTCGCCGAGAGATGATTGATCTGCGACATCAGCTGGATCGTGAGCGGCGACATCGCATGTTGCTAGAAGATAAAGCTCGGCATCTAGAGGCAAGACTTTACCCAGAAAGATTGCAAGAAGTTGTTAACCAAGGTCATGATCAAGCAAATGGACAGGAAAGCAGACAAACTGTAAGTTTTGCTTTATTAGTTTTTCATTTACATGGCGGGGGTTGTTGGGTGTTTTTCAGCAGGTCCATTTTAGCTCTGTTGGTCATAGGCAGGAGCTTATGGGATGGTCTGATGTTGAAGATCTATCTGTTAGCAAGGCTTGCTATCACTGCACCTCTAAAAGTACTTGGAGTATAGCCTTGAAACTTGACACCCACATTCAACACATTGTCTAGTTGGTCAGAAATGAAAAAGGTGATGCTTGGACATCCAATATGGCCACCACAGTATAAAAACCCCCAAAAGATATCCATGATATATGGATATGGGGGGTGGGGGGATATTTCCTTTTACCAGAGTTCTTTTGCTATTGTTATCTGATGATTTATGTACAGTTTTTTTCAGTCACACATTCTCCAGGATAAGAGCGATATGATGACCTTTATAGATAAGATTATCATTTTGTCATCGTGAGCATTGACAGTAAATGAATGTGAAAGTTTTATTAGGAAAATATATTTCTTTTATTTATTAGGAAATATATTTCTTTTATAATATCTACACAGTTCTTGAGGGTTAAGTTACAAGATATAATCAATCCATAATTAGGCAAAGAATTGTCATTTATTAACACTTTTCAGACTGATATCTTCAAATTCTAGAGACAGAGCAAGATTGTACATTGACCTTTGGGAGTACATAGTTGCATTTGTCCAATTTTTTTTTTTTCTTTTACAGTGTTCTCTGTTATGCTTACATGCAAATTGAAGGTTAGAATTTTGACAATTTTCCTCATTTTTTAGATGTACATGGATTCCTTGCAAGAGCATGTAAAAGAAATTCACTCTGAGCTTGATCACCAGCTTCCTCCATCTCCACCACCCAAATCAGAAACCTTCAAATATGCTGGAGTAGCGAGGTCTTCGATGTCGCGCCGTAATCTGCAAACAATTGTTGAAGCTATTCGCCACTTGGAAGGTGACAAACTTCCACTTAATGAGACTCATTACGAGGAAGTGAACAGGGTAATTCCAAACAGTGAGGAAAGTGAGAAAGAGAGCAGTATTACAACAAGTGACGCTGAGGACGTTCGTTCTGAAAGTTCTGGTCGTGACTCGCCTGTTCAGTATGTACAAGACAGACCAACATTGTCATCGCAGATAAGCCAGAATGATTTCCATGAAAAATATCCAATTGCCACAAACTTGTTACATGGTCCTGTGCACCAGCAACAATACTTCTGCAGACCAGGTGTTATAGTTCAAAAGTTATGATTTAACAGAAGTCATAGTGCTTGTCATTGTCATCACCATTATATTTATAAATTTCATTATCATCAACATTTTCATCATCAAGTCATTTCATGTTCATCATCAGGTTAGAGTGTGTGATAGCATGCTTGGCTACACCATTATTTAAATTGTCAAATCTGTCATGAATTGGACCACTGCATCATTAAGCTGTACTGTTATTTATACTAATGTATTCAGCCATTGTTCATTGTTAATATTTTAATGCTAAAACTCACTGCCGACAGATTTTTGTTCCCACTCCATCCCTAAGAAAGTGCTTTTTTGTTACATTTCATTTCAGAACTGTTGATCATGATGTATGATTGATCATGTGATTATATGTTGTTTTGGAGTACCTTACAGGAAGTAAGGACTCATTTTTGTGGGTTATGCTGTAAATAAATGAAAATTTTTGATGAATTTGGTGCAAGAATCAATTGTTATTATTTGTACATGCGTTCATGTTTATATCAATTTGTTTCTTAGATTACTGGTAGAGAGTGAGAATGCTTCATTATTTTCATAAAGTACTAAAACAAATCTCTTTGTCCAACAGTTATCTCATAGTTGCTAATTACAGTTCTTTTCTTAAATCTGACTTATTGACTGAATTTTAACTTTACAAAACAGATGAATGAAAGGACTATTTTATGCATTCTGAAAATGACTGCTATTCGTATCTTTGGACTTGAGTTTCAGCTGTCAAAAAAAGGGGTCATTTCATAATTTATATTTGATTACTTCTACTTCTATACAGTTGAATGTACATTCTGTAATTAATAATTTACATTTTTGATCTTGTGTTTGTATGCGTGTGTCAGTGGTGTATTTCATTTCTCTATAGTGGAACTGGTAAAACAATCAAAAATTTTGGAGTGGTTGCAGTACTTGAATTGCTCACACAAAATGCTGAAGTGAACCTCTTTTTTCCTCCATATTTGTAGCAAGACCATTGTCATGATCCAGTGCAACAATCCACTATGCTTTTATGTTTTCACCTATGGCTGTTTGAAACAGATTCTCAATTGTTGTGATGGCATTTTTTTTATTTTTAATGACCTACTAGACTTGCTGTGCTGTAAAACACCAAACAGAAACATGGGAAAATCATCCATATGACCTCCATTATATTGATATTTTGATAGTATTAGGTCCATAATGTCCGTTTTTAACAAGACAAATTGTTGTAAGTCTGTGATTAATGGACTATATGGGGTGGGGGATGTAACTCAAGATTGGGCAAAGGTGAAATTAGAGGTGGGTGAAGAACAAGGACATTTGATGTGGTCATCAGCCAGTGTTAAGATTCCTATTTTATGTTGACCATCACATGTGTGACTTGCCACCCAATTAGTTGATTGTTTTTAAAGTTACCCTGTAAAAGCATGCACACAACAATGCAAACAGACCCGATTCTGTATGCAGAACTTGCAAACATTGCTTGCAGATCTGTATACAAATCCAGTCATCTGTTAAGTGTTATTGATGTATAGATAATGTTTGTTGCCAACATGAGCTACATAGTTTTTCCGAGTTTGCCATTTTAAACAATTTTTTGTCCAAGAACGCTTTTTTACTGTGCACGCCTTAAAGTTACTGAAATCTTGAGCTATTTTGAAAGCAAACATTGTGTTGGGGTATTTTTATAGTTCATTCAGAAGTGAGAATGGGGTGAGGGTGTGGTGATAATGATAATTGATATGTCCAGATATTTAATGTTTTCTGTCAGACATGGCTTCTGTAGGCAACAGCCAGCTGGATTTTTTAGGGGGAGGAATGGTTGCCAGCTGCTTGATAGTGTGGTCTGAAAGTGCAGCTGTCTTTCAAGAATTTAGTCAGTGATGTGTTACCAGTAAAATCATCTACATTTTTACCAGCCAATATTTAATCAGAAATTTATATAATTTGCTACTCGATTCCCTGTCTTGAGTTGCTGTGCCCCTAGGGGATAATGTACCTGTTCTGTCCTTTGATCATCTGTTCAAGTCTTTATTTGCAGAAGAATGTCACTAATTATTTAGGCTGAAAGTTGAACAGAAGACCTAGTGAATCGTGTTTAAGATTATTTCAACAGTATTTATTTGTGCATCAAGCCTGAACAGCATAGACACATGTTCAGGCAGATAATGGTTATTGCCAAGTCCAGCTTGGTGGAAGGACAACCTTGCATTCACTTTGTCATCCATGTGCACTTGTGTTATTTAGGTTAATGAATGCCCTTATGGGGTGGTGTGGGGGAGCGACTTCATACTCAACGTACAGGTCATAACCAGTCAGCTTCTTGTTGCTCTTTATTGGAAATTTAAAGCAAAACGATCAACACAGACCCTAATCTGTTTGTACATTACCCAGTGACAAATCCATATCTTTCCTGTGTGCAGATTGGTATGCATTCTCACCAGATGAGATTTGCATTTATTATTTACATTCACTGACACGGTTTCCAGTTGAATTATAAATTGCTAACTTGTATCTCTCTTGTTAAATGAAGTAGCTTGTAACCCCATCATGGAGTTATATTATTTGTAATCTTGACCATAACATTTGAATGAATTTTAAGTGTGACTGATGTTGCTTGCCCAAAATTATGTAATAAGTCTTACTTGGCAAGCACTTGAACTGTACAAAGTAGGAACTGTTTTGTAGAAGTAAAGTTAATTGTGCGTGGGAAATATGAAAAACTTAGTTCTTACAATGAATTGGAATGATGCACTAACGGTATGATCAAAAGGGGAATTAAACTTATCTGTTTAAACCAAAAATTATATTTGATTATTCCATTTCAGCATTTTGTGAGAGTAATGGAGAATTCTTATCAATCCCAGGAGAAAAATCTTTCCATATTAGAGGGGAAACAATGCACTTGTACCACGCATTGATAATATTGCAGTACAAAGTCTCAGTACATGTTGATACACATAAAGACTAAAGAGGAAAATGCTAGTAATTTTTAATGACCATTGAAGTTAAAAAGAACTTTTACAAGTATATGTTGTCTTGAATCGATTTTGTCTTCTATGTCTACATGTATATCAAAATGACAAAATTACTGTTGCATCAATTATCAATTAATTGTTTCACCCCTATTATGCATTAGCATTTTGATCCCCAAACCTTGTGAAGAGTCCTTGATTTTTTGCAACCATTTACTTGTTTGAGATTGTTTCATGATTCTCATTCATTTTTTTTTTTCTTTGTATATACAGCAAATTGTCACCAACCTTATTTATGATCTTGTTGAAAAAAGCTGATTCAAGTTGTTTTATATTAAAATCTGTAATTTATAGTTTACACTGTTATATATAGTCATGTCAAAAGTAACTAAGTATGGTATAATCTGAATAAATTTAGACTAATATTCACCTGTGTAGTAAACATGCATCAGGGTTAATTAGAGGGTTGCCACATGGGTCTGAAATTTTGGAAAAGACCTAAAATTTGAAAGCTGCTTTTCCAGGTCATGAAAATGTCAGGAAAAATTTTTAAAATGACAAAAAGGTCTTGAAAAAGTGATAAATATTCGTTGTAACAGCTGTCATGGAAATCAATAACGTGACTACTCTTTTACATTTGGGAGAAGAAGTAGCATATGTATGTGGATTTTGAGCACTTCAGTTGTATGGAAATTTTTATATTTGGGTCTGGTAAAGGTCTGGAATCTTTTTTTTTATTTAATTTGTGGCAGAAACCCTTTAATTAAACTACTTGGTTTGTTGCCGCAAAATGCTACAAATTCACTTCAGATAATCTATGTTGACATATATTTGTTACAACGTATGTTGTCACCGAGACAATGATTAACTTGGAGCAAAAATTAGTGTATACCGTATGTACTTGCTTATAAGTCGAGTCCAACTGCAAATTGCACAAACCCAGATCTGCTTAGGTATTATGCGACGGTAGCTCTGTGTCTGTGTAGTTTGTTAGGAGTAATTAGTAGAATAAACAGCATACACCCTAACCTGCAGCGTAGTTATGACAAAGTAGATCAGGAGCTCTGTTGTTTGCGGTTTGACTCTTCTTGTAAGCAAATATATATGATAATTGGATGGAGATGTGGAGAATGTTCATCAGAAACTGCAGTACAGTGCGGGCATGCATTGTTTAAAGTAAACTGCATGGCAGAATTACAAGTACATGGTAAGCACTAAAGATGGTTTGGTAGCAAATTGTTAACAACACTCAACAAGCCAAGTAGGGAATGCTGGCATTGAATTGGACTTTATGGACTGTCCTTTTCAAGCTATCATTTTAAATTACTAGATTTTGGTCAGACTTGCTTGTTTGCATAGTAGTATCACTAACTTCCCAGGCATGCGGTTAAATCAAAGAAGTCTGTACCCACTTACTCTCTTTTGTACAAGCTGCTGTGTGCAGTTTGAGTGTACTGTCTGTACTTACAAGTTGAGACCAACTGCAAAAACTTGATCTGCCAGCACGTTATGTGAAGGCCGATCTTAGTATATACAGTTTGACTCAACTTTTAGTGTGTATATACCGTACATTTAATTTCATCATGGCATCACTACTGTACAAGTTTCCAAAAGTGAACCAGTTTTCTCTCAGCATCTATGAATTGTCATGGAAACAACTTTAAAATGAAGGCTATTTACAGGCCCAAAATTGACTTGAAGGGGTGGGGTGGGGTTAATTTTAAAATTGGAAATAATATTTAAGTATATATAAACCACACAGAAACAAAAAAGCTGTGAAGGGTCATTGAGATAAAATGTAAATATTAATTGGCATGTGAATTTGTTTCCGTTTCATTGCCGAGTTAACCTTTTCGATGCCAGTCTCTTTTAACATGGGTAATTGAGAAGGGAGGTGTGTGGAAACAGACTTAACATTGATTCTTCAGCAGTGTATCTGTGAGTGTATATCCGTAAATTAAGGCTGTACTAGATACCACTTGTCACCGGGATTGGGCTCTGCCACCATTGATGTGGAGAGTTCCTCTTCGGGTCAATAAATGTTGTGAATAACCAACTGTACATGTGTCTCTTTCGATTATACATGGTGTTTTCTCTTGCACGTGTATACACAGTTGCAGAATCTATGTACTTTCTTTCTGACATAGTTTTGCAAGCACACACATCATCATACAGACACCCTATAATTCAACTAGAACTTTCTTTCCTTGTTCTAGTTTGCTTACTAGGAAATAACATACAACAAAGTTGATGGTCAAAATGGAAATACCAGTCTACTGATGAAACATAATGAGAAGCATAGCGTGTGACGTCCATATGAAACCGAGAATAAAAAGTCGAATTCTTATGAACTTTTTAGCATTTAAGAGTATTATCCATATCATATATAAAATAATTTATCTAAAAATCACACTTTTATGTTCTAATTGATAATAAAATGGTTGAAGAATTCCCATGTCCTTAGTTGGATTGAAGCTGTCGTAAATAACATAAGCAGACATTGATCCACAAGTGCACGTTGAAATCGCGACATATCGAGATTATTGTTTAATGTGTTTTACCTGAAAGGTTACGGATTTATTAGCTAATCTGGCTGTAAGGCTAAATAAGCTTATGGTATGGTCCTTTGTGAGTCATCTGTTCAGTTATTTACAAAAACCGTTTACCAATTTGCCAATGATAATGCCATGAGCAGTCGGGCATCTAGGACTTTCAAACTTGTTGAGTTGATGCCTCTAGCATCGCAATATAGACAAACCTTTAAAGAACTAGTTTAAAATAGCCTGACGGAATTTTACCAATTTTTTTCTAGACAATGCTTGCGTTAGGGTTTTTCAGATTTGTTCAGATGATTCCAATCCGTTATGAAATATGGCAGCCATTACTAAAAGTTAGAAAAACATGTAAGTGACATACGAACTGCTCAAGGGAATTTGAAGGAATTTTCAGGCGTAAAGGTTTTCAGATAGTGTACAAATGTTGCTGGTCAAACACAGAATGGTAAAGTTACTAAAATACGTAGATAAAATTAAATTTCTTGACAACCGTAGAACGGACATGTACAAATTTACACAAATAATTCTAGCATGAACCACTTCTAAATTTGTACAAAAGATGACAATCCATCATACGGCTGCCCTTAGCAAAAAATAGGAAACTGCTTGAAAGATTTTTTGTCTCAAAATGCAAGAAAATATAATTTGAGAAAGCATCCTGGCATAAGGGTGTCGATTTTTATTTTCTACAAATGATGTTGATGTGCCATGATACGCGACCACTGTTTCTAAAAATATAAAACTTGGTCAGGACTTCTGTCTAAAAGTAGAAAATCTATCACACACAGAACAAAAACAACCTGGTATGAATTTAAATTTTATACATCAAAATAGGTCGTAGAGTTCTGTTTGTTTTTTGGGGTTTTTTGGGGTTTTTTTTCTTCTTGTTTTGTGTTTATAGGTTGTTGTTTTGGAGGATGTTTGTATTTTGTTTTATTGTAAGAAAAAAAATAATAAAACGCATAAACTACTTTTAAAGTCACTCGATAGAATTGGACCAAACTTGATAAACAGCACCCTTCCTTTCAAAGGGCTTCCATATTTCGCCGCTATACAAAAAAGTTAGCTATTACTAAAACGAAAAAGCACATTTAAACACATTTTCTCTATTTTAACAAAAAATACTGATAAACAGAAAGTGTTAGAACGTATACTCGGTTATATATAGCTTTCAACGTTGTCAATATGGACAAAGATACCCGAAATATAGAAACCTTGAACAATTGTTTTCAATCCATGCGAGCAACGGCATTGCAAAATTTTATCCACAGAAAGCAGCTTTCTGACCCTGGCTTTTTGACCAACTGCTCTTGCGTTTGTGTATTACGCAGATGTCGGACAAGTGAGCGACCTCAGACCGAGTTGTGGCTCGTTATTATTGCAATATCAAAATAAAATGGATAAATAGCTTCAATTTTACTACTAAAAGCGACGTTTGCCCTAGATGATGGCTTTATGCATAACAAATATATGAGTCGGCGACAATTTCATTCAAGTCTGACTCTCGACATATAAGGGATCGATCATTCAGTCTTCAGGCAATGGAAAGGGGGGGGGTGTCTTAAAAACAAATCCCAGCCCTCCGCTTTCACTAACCCGAAAAATAAATCTTGATCCCTGACATCTCGAACACAATCAAGACTGAGTCATGAGTTAACGAACAGTCAGAGTAATTGATATTTATATACTGTCCTTAAAACATTGAGTAATGAAGTGGATTCACTGACAAAAAAGCAAACTTTTTAAACAAAATACTGCATTGCTGATTAACACGAATTTTGTAAATGGCCATTTAATTTTTAAAAAATAACGGGTAATTTTCGCCAAAACAGAATCAACCTTTTAAATGCCTTACCCATTGTTCACAGTTAACTAATAAGTCGAAGCTCGTTGCACAATTTACTCCAAATGAAAAATTTAAATTTTTTTTACCACGTGTTAAGTTTCAAGAATTTAATCAATGACCTATACATCTTCATATTATCACTCTTTTCTCGTCAGACAGGAAATATGCTGAAAACAACAAATCTGAATAATACAAGCCTTATCTTTTTTTCCTTCTAAATATGGCATTACTTATTACAATGATAATGAATAGATCTCATTCTGCAAAGTTTGTACAGGTTTGTTTATATGTTTGTTCATTTGTTCATTTCAACAAGTTACGTACGAGATGACACCCTACATAAAGAAATAGCTCAAAAGCTTAAAGCCTGTGGTAACCCGCACTATCATGTAAAAATGACAGCGACGGAGGATACATTATGCAATTTGTACAGGCTGCTTGAACTTCTGTCGTTTGATGTACATTTTTATTCTTTGCTCTCATACATAAAACACGACAGCATAGCTGCACTTGGGATCCCCTTGACCCCTTTGATCAAAGGGCCTGAATGAGCAGTCTTTGGAATTAGTATAGCTAAGACAGAACAGACCTTTACTACGCGGCTACAAGCTATGGGTTTGTTCAGAAGTCAAAGCCCTCAGAGCTAATTCGAATTCTAGAGCTGTTATGCAAGAATACTATTGTCGAGGAACGTGGCGAAACATCGGAAATTGATTCGCCAGCTAGACTTCTTGCCAGGTGTCAAAACGTCACCCAGACCTTTTTGGTTCTGGTCAGTAAGTGACCCAGGTCAAACATGTCCGGTAGGTTCAATGCTCTGGAATGCCCGCTTGCACGAGAGCAGGCTACAATGGCAGATGATACCGCTGATATCCTTATGAATAACCGTATGTATTCGCTTATAAATCGAGTCCAACTGCAAACAACAAAGATCCTAATCTTGCAATTGGAATCGACTTATAAGCAAGCACTTACAGCGCCAAATATAAAATCATTCTGTTATAGAATGGTACTGAAACATTAACAGATATCGAATGATGCATTTTTACTAGAGCGATCTGTCTTCTCAGCGAACGTTAAGCTAGTCTTACATTCTTTTCAGTACATTATGAGGGACTGGCTAATTAGAACCTGTTGGAACTACGTTTTGGCGGATTGTGCCATGCACTTGTTTCATACAGTTCAGGCTACTGGTCCAACAAGAGCCGGGTTAACCCATATGCTATTAAATAAAGCTATAGCTTTAGACATCATTTTGTTGGCCCTCCGTTCTATATTGAAGTAACACCTGAGCGACCTTCCCTTTTGTTACCTTACACCGGCCTTGGGTCCAACCAAAATTTCCTAAATGAATGTTTTAATACTTGCGCATTCCCCACCCCTGTAAATTGCATGTGTTTAATTTCGCAGCAGACCTTGAGCAACTTCGACGTTGGGACCAAATTAAGTGAAAGCGAATTATTGTGTGTATGTGTGTGTGTGTGTGTGTGTGTGTGTGTGTGTGTGTGTGTGTGTGTGTGTGTGTTTGTTTGTTTTGTAAAACTTTCAAATGGGTCCAGAGAATATGTTTTACTTTTTGTAAATACGCATTCAACCAAAATTGTAACGGAAATATGTATTCAACAGACCTCAGTCGATTGGGTGATATTTTATTTGACCAACCATCATATCGACGAGTCGATCGAACGCGACAGACACAGCGCGTACCGCCATCGATTAAAATGGCGAATTCTGTTCTGTTATCATTTTCATCGAATGCAAATACCGCTAACGACACGGTAATTGACACTGCCATGAGTATACATCAAAACATTCAAATAGATCTGGAATTTGGGGCTTCCAGCCCACGTAATTACATTTAAATAATAGCATTTTACAAAACTATCGTTTGAGAGACCCGCTTGTATAGAACAAGAGAATGAAAAGCCCCTTTATGAATGCATCGCAAAGGACAATGCTGCATTGAATTAATTGTTAAACAATCATTTTCCCTACTTATTTGCATTGAAATGAACCCGTGCATGTATGTCAACCCAGATAGATACACAAACAAGCTAATGATTGGCTGGATATTTTTAAAGACGATTTAAAATATATGACGCAGAGTAAATGGTAGCAAATGCCTCACGACTCACCGAGGCTACCAACCCAGACTGGCCTAGGTGGTTATCGAACCGGCGACCCTTGGATTGCGAGTCAAACACTCTGTCGAGTTGCATCTAAAGGGAATTAGCTTATCATGTTTTATATTAGTTGTGTATATAAACTGAAACACCTCAAACTAGAAAACCCTTGGGATCAAATTGAATTTTCGGTTTGTAGAGGTTTCCTGTTTAAGGAAAAAATGGCTTTTTATATATAAGTGGATGCACTTGCATCAATATTGGTACACACGTGTACAAGATGTGCTTATGTCTATATCATCATCAATGCCAGCCTTAATTAAAAAAGAAAGAAAAACCCTCTTCACGTTTTTTTTATATCATTTGAGAGAGGAAGAGAAACAAGTTTGTTCACGCGCGTGAAACAAGGAAAGCGCTTATTTTTTGTTGTAGGGTTTAACGCCATTTTTCAGCACAAGATAGGCTATACATGGCGGCCAGTATCAATGGTGGAGGAAGAACCCGGAAAACCCCCGGAATGAACCACCGACCGACGAGAAGCTACTGGCAAGCTTTCTCACGTACACACATTGGCCGAGCTCGAGACTCGAAACCCACGCAGACAGAGGTGAGACGGCAGTGATCCGTGACGGTGAACGCTTTAGACCACTCGGGCACTCAGGGCTCGAAAGCGCTTGAGACTTTAGCCGGTTGTTCTATCATCTCATGCAAATAAAATCAGATAATACTATTTACGGTTATCCAAGTACGCGCTTGTAATGACGTTTCTCCCTCAAAACAGGGCCGGATTATCCATAGGGCAAAGTGGGCAACGTGCCCAGGGCCCCCGAGGCTCAAGGGGCCCTGTATATTATCGTCTGATTTCACAGGCAGTGTTGTTAATAGTTCTGTAACCATATATATGGACAAGGCAGGATAGCTATGGGCACCTATGTTGGCTGTGCCCAGGGTCCCAAAGGCCTTAATCCGGCCCTGTCTCAAAACTCAGTTGAGTGAATCTGACTTTTAAAATATTGCTTTGTCGTAAGGCAAGGCCGCGTGCCTGGTTATTAAACCATGAGTATTTAGTAACAAAATATATATTTATTGATAATTTATGCAAAGGAATAGTATCAATCACGATTAGATAATAAGAAGACAAACATAATCTTGTAAAAACTTTCTTAGTCTACAAGTGTATATATTAATAATCTACCTTGGAAGCTGTCCGTTCTTTAAGATGCAAATACTTCGGATGAGTCTATTGTCGGCCCAAATCAATGTCGCGCACGTCAAGTATTGTTTCAACTTCGCTTGTCTGTTGGACTGTTCCTTCGACTCACTGATAAGCCTACAGCAGTATTCGCTAACCGTACATAAATATGGCTCAGTTGGTGTGTATGACCACGGGCTATTTGTGGACTAATATATCGATATTTTACGGAATGTCAAAGGCTTAAGGGGATGGGGCAGTGCAAAATTGAATTTGGGACCGAAAATTTGTTTTGATTAATAGAGTAAATAGGCTTCGGTTTACTTAAATAATAATGATGATATTAAAGAGTTTCACAGTATGTACAAATAATATTGTTTTATGGTAACTTTGCGTTTCACTGCAGGCACAGTACGGTTTAGTTGTATTTTAGTCATAAGATAAACAGATTCTATTTAACTTTTGAATTAATTGGGAGGCAACCAATGTTTACCTGTTCTCGTCTAAGGTTTTATATGCCAAAGGTATTATAGGCCAAAATTAGCGGAGAGTTGACAGAAAATGACATATATTTTCTTTACATTCCCTTGGTTATATCTTGATTGGTGGAAATTAACATAGTTGCCGTCAGATATTGTATTACAAGTTCTCCATTTTGTGATAGAAAATTCTTTGTGTTTACGAATTTATCATACTGTCTTCATACCACTGCAATACAAAAGCTGCAAATATTAACATGACCATTTTCTTTTGTTAATTTTGTCCACCCTTAATTGTTTTTAAACATAAATTCATTTCATTAGACGTGACAGTAACTCCACGTTATCGTTGTTATGAGGGCTAAAAGAATTATTACTGATGTCAAATCGAGCGAAAATTTGTTTGAAAATTTTTGACAAGTTTTCCTTTTTCCAAAATAAACATTGAAATACCAACTTTGACTTTAGTGCGTCATAAGAATTTGCATACTTTAGTCTAAATGAGTAACTTATAATGGAATACAACGCAATCTTTGCATTACGCTCAAAGTTGCTTTGGTGTAAAAAAAAATGCACGTTTTTGTTCAGGAGCTTAAAGAAGTTTGATTTGAATTATGCACAAGAATGTAAAGTTTACACCCTACAACCTTGCACAGAGAAGCCTTTGACAGCTCCACATCGTAAACTGATAAAGGTTTTTTTTTCAGGCAACAAGACGGAGAACTATTTAACATTGTTATTTATATTCTAATACGAATGCTATAGAGCTATTATGCTATATACATTTTTGAAATGTGCTTTTGCTGTAATGGCATACTTTTACGTTAGCTGCTAGAGCGATAAATGAGATTGCAAGGTGCGGAGAAGAATTATGGATCACACCTGAAAAGAACTTAGTGAACTTGGTGCGAATTGTACAATGAATCAAGTCTTTGTTAGAAAGTACTGTATAATCAAATCAATTCAGACCTGGCCTGAATTTCTACCGCAGAACATGAGTATAGACAAATTTAAGCTAGAATCCAGAGATCTGATTGGCTTAAATTTAATCCTGACTTAAAGCTGACCAATCAGATATCTTAAGACTTATATTGGTGATATTGAGGCCTAGGTTTAAGAATCCCAAATCTAAAATGCGCATTTCAACCAATGATCCACCAGTTTAAAAGACACCTTATGACATCTCTGGACCCCTTTCTCTTTCCCCAAAAACAAAATTTGTGCTAGTTGTAGTTCAAATGTAGTTGAATATAAAAATATTTCTTTGTGGAGAGTATAAAGTTGGGAAACCAAGGGAAGATTTAATAGACATTGTATGTTGGTGAAAACCAAAATTTTACTAACTTCTGATGTTATTGAATCTATAAACTATTAGGCAGTTTAACAAATTAGGAAGGTACATGTATCACACCTTCACTTAAAAGAACATGATTTAAATAATGTCATTTCAATCAAAAGAATAAATCACCTTCTAAATACATATCTACTTATGTTAAAATTACTTTATTTTGCATTCAAGCTTTTTTCTTTTATAATTATTATTTCGTAAATTACCATATTTTGACAAATTTACAAGAACGACATTCTTAAGTACAAGAATATCCTTTACGAGTAAACTGAGATGAATATAAACGCAGTAATGTTAGGATTATATACAGAGCTTAAACACAGTAGAATGCCAATGGAAAAGTGACGTTAGATTAACTTAGAATACCTGCAACGAACAGGATATTAAAAAAGGCGAGAAACTGGAGTTAACTGATCTTTCAGACATAGAGTACCAAAAATCTACCCGTTTAAAAACACATTTAAGGCTTCAGTGACTTTTTTAGTGTCTTCATGACTTCTGACGATATATTGAAGCAAAACTAGAGTTTGACAAGCCATTTGCATGATTTACACTGAAATGTATTCTGCAAGAAAATATTTTACAGTCGTTTGCGATTTTATTGTTGTAGTTTCTTAGAAAATAACAAATTTTCATCACTCACTCCAACCCCTCCCCCCTCCCCCAAACATATGTGCTTCTCTGTGAGGAATGTAACACGTATTCATGAGATAGTAACATCACAGCACAACCAAAAATGAAAGAAAAAAAAATAATATTATTGAACTCATCCTACTGAATTTTGCTAAGGATGACGCAGCAAACGGGCGAGATTCCGCTTTGGAACTCGTTTGCGAATTATTACTCTCATGAAAGGACATAGTCATTCCGTCAAATACAACTATTTCCAGAAATGCTCACGTAAAATATGTTGAATTTTTATTGACTTAGACATCGGTGAAAATTAATGGGATTTTCTAGCTTGGAATGAATATATAAATTTTGAATTAGATTTCAATCAAGCAAAAGAAGCATAAATAAACTAACTACATCACAAGATCGTGTAGCGAAGTTATATCTTAAACACGCACCGTCTATATAAACCACTGAAGTAATCCTCTCCTATCGCAAGATCTAAAATGACCTCGCCTACTACTGAATTTGATTGGCACGTTAGCTAAATGAAATTTTTTTTTCTCTCCATATCACAGGTATTACATTGCAAATATTTGTTGAAAATGTGATTTAAAAAAAAAATGGTTAGAAAAGGTTATTTAAGTGTGTATATAATGTATTATGGAGTTTAATATTTCGTGACAGTCCGCCAAACGTAGCTTTATCAGGATTTACTATCATCGAACCTCCAAGGCCGAGACGAACTGTCAATTAACATTTAATTGCCGTATACTTCACAGAGTCAGACATGGTATTTGTCAGCTATTATACATGTTAAAATTGACCTATCGCCAGAGCAGAGATAACAATGCCTAGGTCATTAATATTAGCATAACAAACGATGCAAAATCAAAGTATTTTTTGTTGACACTTAGCCCATGTTGCTTTGATCATGTGACTCAATTAGA